>JAZGTJ010001028.1:0-14431 GCA_036877575.1 Botia almorhae
TCCCCTTTCCCCCTCCCCTGTTGCAATGTTATGTCTATGTTCATGTGTTTATGTGCTTGTTGCTGAGGCTTTTTTTCCCCTAATCTCACACTGCCCTATTTGATGGACAGTCTGGGAAGGGTTTTTTTTCGCCTCCTTTCTCCCAATGTATTTTATTTTCTTATTTTCAATGCTACCTCTCGACTGACCTGTCTTCCCCCAAAATGTGTTGTTTGTGTATGGTCAGAGGGGTCCAATTTCACGGCATGTAACAGTGTATGTGACAAATAAAGGCTACTACTACTACTACTACTACTACTACTACTACTACTACTACTAAATGTCAGACATGTTAATGGAATTATTACAAACAATATGTGTGGGACGTACAAGACCAATCAGGCACACCAGGTCTATAGTACGTTTACGAATAAACGGTTGACTGAACCGGTAAAACCACAAAATTGTTGAGCAAGATATGCATTCCAGCTTACATAGGGATGGCATATAATAGACAACATTTTATGGGACAGGGGTATAAGGGATTTGCAATCGTACCATGAACGATATAACATGCAAAAGCATACATACATACATAAAATATAAACAATAAAATATTAGACGTTTACAAAGCCCTAGGCTAAGTTAGACGTCAGCAGTCTCCCAGCAAGCAAGCCAACAGGGCAACAGTGGCAAGGAACCAAAACTCCAATCATGTATAGATGGAGAAAAAACCTTGGCAGAAGGCAGGCTTGACCAGGAGGGCCAGTTCTCCTCTGGCATGTTAAAGCTGCAATTTGTAACTGTTTTAGATACAAATAGAGTTGATTTTGATGATTTATAATTAATTATTGATGGAAAACTGATGGTTCCAATTATATTTGATAATATGTCGGGTACTAAGAAATTGTGCCAACAAAAAGCGGTGAGGCATAATGTTACTAATTGCAGCCATAACATCACACTGCTGTGAACAAACAGGGAACAAAATAAAGCTAAAAGTTGTCATGTAAATAACTGTAGGTTTACTAAAGAAGTCTATCAAATCCTGATGATCTGTCTCAGGGTCATTTCATCCAGTCCCCCACCATCTGGTCTCAGAGTTTGAATCCAGCTGACTACAGGACCTAGGGGAATGAAAGACAGACAGATTTAGTGTGGAGCCAGTACATCTGTTCTTGTGGTAAGTGTTCCCGGTTCCGGTTTACCTAATTAATGCAATAATCCCTTGGGGAATTGAGTAATAAATCCATATGACCATGTGTAGGCAAGATTAAAGAGGTGGGTCTTTAGTCTAGATTTAAAATGACAGTGTATTTGCCTTCCGGACAACACTGAGAAGATTATTACAAAGTTTGGGTGCCAAAGAAGGATCTACCACCAGCACTTGTTTTTAAAATTCTGGGTACTAATAGTTGACCAGAATTTTCAGATCGCAGTGAACGCGAAGGACTATAATAGGAGAGAAGCACGCTTAAGTATTGAGGAGCTAAACCATTCAGGGCCCTGTAGGTAATAAGCAGGATTTTAACATTTATACAACGCTTGACAGGCAGCCAGTGTAGAGTTGACAAAACTGGGCTTATATGGTAATACTTGTTCGTTCTCGTGAGAACTCTGGCTGCTGCATTCTGAACTATCTAGAGTTTTTGGATTAATCTTGCAGGGCAGCCACCAAGTAGGGCGTTGCAATAATCGAGTCTTGATGTCATGAGTGCATGAATTAATTTTTCAGGCTGTTTTACGTATAGTTTTAGTTATACATTTAGCATGGCTGTCCTAGTCATGTTCTTCCTATTTGTTTAAAAATGAATGAGCTTATATTTACAATTTCTTAGGCCTTAGCCTTCGTTTCTGTTTGTGAAAACATTTTTACATTTTTCTCTTTAAAGAACTTGTTAGGGCAGAGATTGTAGCAAGAAACTTTTTTTAATCTCCCAGATTAATTTGGAGGGAAAATGTGCTTCATTTTTGTATACAAAAAAATGTCAAAATAAATAAATTAATTAATTAGTTAATAAAACTGTTTTATTTACAGTTGTTGGAATCTATAGTGTATTGAGGTTCATGTGCACTACTGGTCTTAATTTCACATAAATTTACACTGCCACCTAACAAACTTACTTCCAGACCTGCTGCTTTTAACACATTTACAATTAGAGCAATTAGCTTCTTTTCTCGAGATGTTGGGGTTGCTTTTAGGGTATTATGTTTCCCTCAAGTCAGCAGCAGTGGAATCTCATTCATAAAAATCTTGTCCTTTATAACGTTTAACAAAAATTTAGTTTGTATTGTCAGAACAAGGAGTCTACAGAACAGACTCTGAGGGATGAACAAGCTCCTACATGTCATTACATATTAGCTGAAGAATTTCACAACAATTACAAAAAATGGCTTTAACAGTAGCTGACTGAGATTTGCTGCTAAAGATTATCTTTCCTATTTGATATATAAATAAGTCAGAAATGCATTAAAACTGTAAATTATTTGTAATATAAAATGTTTTTTTGAATGTAGGCTGTACAGACCACACTCAATGGTTTCTCTGTAAGCCCCATTCTGCTTGCACATTCCACAGGCACATTGACTGGAGGCCTCTGGACCAGATCTGTTATTTGCAGAAATTATGTTTAAAATAAATTCTTCGCATTCTCTTTACATGCCTGTTCTTTTTCACCAATAGTTCTTTCACCAAAAGGCTTGACACTTGAACATACTGTATTGAATTTTTACCACTGTATTGGATATTAGATTAATTTGCAACATGGCAAATCAAGTAAACACTTAATGTCAGCAAATTATTGGTTTAATTTTATTTTTAAGAAAATATTGTAATCCAGTGTAATATATTGTTCTGCCTCTAAAATCCCTGCTGTTATTTTTTAACTTCTGCCCTCCAAACTTCTGACTCCATTTTAGTAAATTAATCTAGTAAAACAATCCAACTGGTAATCAATTAATGCCATTACATGTTGACTTTAAAGGTGAAGTGTGTAACTGTTACGGTGGTGGCTGGGACGGTTGTGTTTGTAATAACAGAAGACGTGGAACATGTAACTAAATAAAGAATATTTAATAAAGAACACAAAATCAATACAAACACTAACCGTAAAATGATAAAGAACGAAAGGGGCGACAACAAGTGCAAACAGCAGTGAATAATTGAAAATACAAAAGACAAACCAGACGATCAACGAAAATACAAAAACCGAGGCAGAGGTATCCAAAGGGCAGTCCAATAACGTAATCAAAAACCAGAATACAAATCCAATGACCAGGCAAGACTCGATAGAATAACTTAGATACAAAACCACGAACGATAAACTCAACAAACTCCTCAACAATAACCCACAAGACACAACCCAAAACCCAGAACTTAAATACACAAACTAATCAAACAAACACAGGTGAAACCAATAACACAAACCAGGAAGTGACAAAACACCAGTGACATCATTAACACGAGACACAAACTAAACATCAAAACAAGAGTCTTAGCGCTCCTCGCTAGTCGCGGGAACTGGACAACGTTACAGTAACTTTGTTACCACTAAATGCACCAAATAGTTTCCAAACACTCCTTCTGTCTCCCCCTTAAAATAAATTCCTAAAACAGCATTTACCAACCATTATACCTCTGTGCTGCGATTTATTTTTGGGAGTGAAACAGCACAGTTTAAAGTCCATTTGATATTACCCACAAGTAATTATGAATTGTGAAATGTGGTTTTTACACTGTATAAAAGGTGTGGCAAAATAGATGTTTTGATGAAAGGTTATAAAGATTTAAAAGTTAAAAGTTTTTGCAACAATAAAGACAAACGTGCATCAATAAATCATTTACAAAAAGGACTAGTAACATGTATTAAATAAATAAGGTCATTTTTCATGTTCACTTTAAGTGTGTGGATTGAAGCCAATGTGTTACGCTGATGCAGGGTGATGTTTGTGCCTTCAAATGACTCTAAATGACACTAAACACCAAAGAGTAACTCTGTCGATGTCTGAGGTGCGAGACTGGAAAGCTCTGCTCCAACCTAGATGCAGAATCAACCTCCACATCCCAAAATCACTAATGATGCTTAAGCATTCTAAAAATACCACAGTTCCCAGAAAAGGTGGGTGGGGAAGCTTAGCTGTGATGTGACCCGATGTCAGATTATTTTTGCCTGGATCCTGACATCCCCTGTGTTCTATGTCAGAGCGTGAGGCTATGTTCCGTCTTGTCTTGTTTTTTTGTGAGTCAGAGTCTAGACTTACGCTCTGGGTGTTTGTTCTATGTGGAGGCACATGGCTTCGGCTTTGTTTACATCTGCCATGTGCTCTCCGTTCTTGTGTTTTGACCCCGCCTCCTTGTTTCCTTGTTTCAGTTTGATTTCGCGCACCTGTTTGTCATTGTTCTCTGTTCTATTCTATCTGTCTGCTGTCCCATGCTGGTTCGTCATCTGTGGTTTTGACCTCGTTGGTGTCGTTTATGCTCCACGTTGGTTTTGATCTTGTTGGTGTCGCGTATGCATATTGTTCAATCGTACCTCGTCTATATAGTTGATCGTGTTTCCAGTCTTTGTCGAGTGTTTAAGAGTAAGTCCGCCTTATGTTTGTCGACATTAATATCCATCTACAGTCTTGAATAAGACTTAACATAACCCCTTCGTGGGTTTTGTTTCTGTTTTGTTTCTTTCACTAAAAGTGTTTTTGTGTGAATTGCTGTCTGCGACTGGGTTCTTCTTTGTGCGCCCCTGACATCCGACTGAGGGATGGGATTCACATGTTGTTCACATGGACACAAAATTATACTTTGTCAGTGCACGAGAAATACATTTTTACAGCATTTATAGAGAAAACAGTGTGGTCTGAAAACTTTGCACAAACAGTAGTGTTACTGGCCTTGGATGTGTTTCGGGTAGCTAGTTAAAACATGTTGACAGGGTAACCAACTTTAACTTGCTTAATACGATTCTCTTTAAACTGTTGTACAACAATGACTGTAGTTGACCTGAAAGCAAAAACTGGACTTTGCTATAGTGCCCCTTGTGACAACGCTGAGAATAAACACACTTGTGTTATGAATTGTGGTCTAACCAAACTGAATTTATGGGGTCCTGGACAAAATTATAAGGGTGGGCCCCCATACACTCAGTTTAGAGACACGTTTAGTGAGCCACTCTCAAACTAGGTCCGGAACAACTATAGAAACAGGACACCTTAAAAACAGCATAGCAACACCTCAGCATCATTGTAATAAGGAAAGCACCACTCCCATTTTCTTCAAAAAAGTGGAAATTTAGCTGGGTTGTTTGCAATCATTTAGAATGAGTTGAAAGATCTTTTGTTGTTTGTTTGTCATGTTCGATGTTAACTACATACTTGATTCCTAATCAATTATGAATACTTATATAATGTTCATTTTATTCTTATTTGACCTATTCAATATATCTAATTTAAGTATTTTATGGATATTGCTTGTGTAATGTTGCAGCATAAAGACAAATTACTTTCAATGCATGTTTATAGTGTGATCACTCTTGTGCACAGATGTAAAACAGCAGCTTTTCTTATAATTTACAGATGCATGTTTGGACATGTTTGGAGTAACACACAAAGTATAAATCCATGGACATGAATGTGGGAGTAAGTTTGTCTTACACACCTAACTATAAAAGCCAAAAGATAACAAGCAAGATTTCTCACCAACCATGACATAGCTTTACACATCAGTGCAAATGGCCTGTAAATCATCTTGCTCAGCTGTCACAATTCTGTAAATCTCCATGTACACATAACAGAAACATAAACATGCACGTGGCTACCTGTGCTGATACTTTCCATTAAATGCCACTCATACTCTTCATTAAAATTGTTGTGATATATTTATCAGAGAAGTTTCTGATATCACCTTGATATTACCACTAAACCATCAAGACATTTTTACTTAATAACATTTTCATAGAAGATAGTTTTGAATTTAATTTAACTGAATAGCTGAAATTATTTTAAAGCCCAAAAAATCATCAATCATCCAAACGTCCCCATGAGGTAAATAAATGCTTTTTAAAGTGAAATGATACGTTTGTGAAAAAAGATTCGAGTTTGTGAGAAGACCATTATGAGCATATTTGGCGATTAAAACAGCATGTTTGAATGTAAAGAGATCTGTATGAAAGACTACACCGAACAATAATGACAAATCTCATTGGTTCTCGTATGTCTCGTGACTAGCATCGTGTCGAAACACCTAGTCATGAACCAGTGAGATTGTTTAATTGACGTAAAGCCGACGTGCCGCCATGTCTGGTGTAGTCTTTTATACACAAGTCATCTATTTATTTTAATTTGATTTGATTTATTTGCAGGTACCATACACATTTATTAAATATCACACACACACAAAACGGACAGTTTTATCAGTCGTCTCTGGGCAGGTTGACCTCAAAGTACAGGGTACATAAATTGACAGAAAAATACAATATAATAAACATGTGGATCCAGAGTTTTTGACATGCGTTGTGCAATGTATATCAACAGTTACATGTTGCATAATCAAAGATGGCTGTTTGGTGAATATCTTCAAATGCATGCTCAAATGCTAAACAAACTTGTCTTTTAAGAAAGTTTGGACTCTGAAAAGACATAACTAGATAGACTTGTCTGGAACTTGCTTGATGATGCTGATGTGTCCATTCAGCCAGAATGTCTGGTTAAATTGCTTATGTTTAAAAAAAACAAAATCAAACACACAAAAGCTATATATGATAAAAAATGAATGAAATAATAATACAATAACATTTCTTGAAAAGCTATATACAAAATAATTGTGAAACCAGCTGCAAAACACCCCAAATTTCTAATATTAATTAAAAGTCATTCAGATACACACACTTTTAGGAGAAACTATAAACCCAAATACCTTATAAACAAGTTGGACTAAGTTTTAGAAAAACACATTTAGGCACAAGATCTGTTTAAGGGAGGGTAATAACTTGTGCCCATTCATTAAAAAAGTATTTGTTTTAAAGTGCTTCTAATCTAAATGCCATAGGAGCCTTATTGTATTTGCAAAGGAATGTAACACTATTGGCTAATGCAACAAATCCTGTTTGATTATTTTATTCACAGACACTGACAAACTTTTTTGCCTAAAAATGACCATTAATGGTATCTGCTGTCAAATTGATTAAAATGAAAACACTGATAGTTACTATCATTACCTTGCTTCATTTATCATTTGCAAGAAGCCATGCTCCCCCCCCAAAAAACATTACATTACTTCTCTTACAGGCACTTCAACTGTGAAATCCACATTTGGAGCTGGTCTTCTTCAGAACGGCCGCCAGAGATTAAATGCCTTTTACACAGTGGAAGCTGCACTGAATGTAACAATCTGTGAGTAATGTGTGATTAATCCTGAGACATTTGCTGAGGTTTATAAATACAGACATAATATATGAAATTCAATCACACACATTGTACTTTTATAGGCCCTGTTCTTTAAAAGTGGCTTGTTTAATTAACCAGATAAATTTAATCTTCAATAACCCTGGATTATTTGTTCACAGAAGCAGATTAAAAATTATTCAACTATGTCGTCACACAACATACTAACTACACCAAATATCCCAGGTTTATGCCAAGATTTCCTGAAAGGTATCTGTAAAGGCAAATTAATCACATTTAAGGAGCTGTATGTAAATGCATAAGTGGGCACTAATTGGATTATGAATATTGGTCTTTATAAGTATTTGCAGATGAGGAAATGATGATGACAATCAACAAGGAAAGTTGTTTCAGATGTGAAACAGGAATTATGTGGAATAATGTTAATTGATAAGTTAAGGACCAGGAATGAGCATTATGTAAATAAAGTTCACACTGACTTCAAACGCTCAACAAATGACTCATGGAATCTTCCACCGGCCAGCTACTGCACAGTCTTTCAAATCTGGCCCTTTAATTTGTAAAATTTAATACCTCATCACTTGATGTTAATAAAGCAGATGTCATTGCTTTATAATTGCTCAGGTAGATTCTCAGTAATGCCATTTTACCTTATATTCTGTGTTGTGATCCAGCCAAACAGGCTGCTTAGCAAACAGAAACTTGGCATAGGCTTCCATTAGCACACCTGTTGTTGCTACTGTGATCTATGTGTTGAAAAGATCCATATTGTTGTAGCGGTCTGGAGGGAAAGAAAAGATTTCAACCCAAATACTGGCATGGACTCCTTCCAGGTGTACCCAAGAGTGAGCTGGACCCGACCCAACAACAGATCCCAATCTCTGTAATTGTCCGCTTCACGCTACTTGTGCTATATGCATAAAATGTATTCCTTTGTACTGCTGTGGTTTCTGTGTACAAGAATCAGTCTATGACTCTACTGGGCAATTATTAAGCTAAACAACATAAATAATGAGGAAAAATATGCATATGCTGTATGAGCATCATTAGTGTCATTTATCATTGTAAGAACTTTTGTCTAAAATTCAAAAGCCAGATTAGAATATATGGTATACAACATATAATTAAAAATAAATGAAAAGAAATGGGCACAATTTTGTATTTGTAAATTTGTATTTGTATTTGTCTTTATCAAAGGGGGTTAGAGATCATGGAATACATAAATTAAGTATTTGTCTGGTATGGTAGAAATCTGGTGATTTCTGCATTTAACTCATCACCAGTATGTCATGAACACATACACCCCTGTGCAGTGGGCAGCATTGCAGCACCCAGGGAGCAATCAGGGGTTAGGTGCCTTGCTCAAGTTCACTTCAGTTGCTACCTGCCAGCACTGGAATCAAACCAGCAATTTATAAGGCTGACTCTCTAACCAGTAGGCCACAACTGCCCATAAGTGTTCAGACTTTTGACTAGTAATATATGCAAATATATAACATAAATTGTGAAATTAATCACATCTTGTAATAAACCTATATATTACTGTACTAACATCTTCGCCTGCCTATTATAGCAAATGTAAATAAGTCAGTTAAGCTTTAAGATCCCAGCTGCTCAATCATCCCCCCCCCCTTCTCTCTTCCTCTCTCCCTCTCTCCTTCTCTCCTGTTCTAAGTAAATGGGAGGGGCACAGAAATTCTCTGGATGTATAAGAAGTGCAGCTTTTACTAGTAAGAATTTTACACAACAACTCTGGACGAACGAAATGAGCTGCCCCAGAGCCGCTACAAAATGCTGGATGGACATCTACTTCTGGGATTGTTATCATTCACTATTATAGTGCATCTAATCAGCTTGCCTGAACCGAGCGCAGCTTACTTCGGGTAGGTAGAACAACGTCATATGGGACTTTCATGTTTTTTATAAAAAGTTTTTGTTGTTTAAAAAGACAACGCAATCTAGGGAAATAATTAATATTTATATAGAAGTAATATTAAATGTTTGGAACTACCTGTAAACCTCTCGCTATAATAACCTGCTGTGATCCGTTTCTAATGTTAGTAATGGTCGCATTTTCTGATTGAAGCTTGTACAGGTTTGGAGATAGACATAAGCGGCTCTACAGCTGGTAACAATAAAGCGAAGAAGATTTCTAACCTGGTAGATCTGATCGCAGATATTATTCATTCATCCAGCACAAATAAAACTATTTAGGCTTCCCTCGCGCTCTTTCTTCAGGTTTAACAAGCGGAACTTCAATAATGTGTGCTGAATTTACAGTTTCCCTAGACCCCCTATAAACATTCTCATATAGCATCATTTAATTAAGGTAATTGTGTGACCGCCTTTGGATTTTGCTCCTCTATGACGTATACATTTATGCATTTATATTTTGCGATTTCACGCCTTTTAGTGGACACTTTAATTGACACTTGTTTCAAAAAGCTGTAAACTTTGCTTTGTAGATGCTCTGAAACTTTGCTTTGTAGATGCTCTGAAACTCCTATTTTAACCCTTTTATTTATGAAACAAAAATACATTATTAGCATTAACTTTGTGATCTAAGACATTTGCTATTTAATGTTCCAGAATACTTGGACACAATAAGTGAACTGGTACAGGCATTAGATATTGTTTCTGTTTTCTAAGCCATTATTGTAGCTAGTGACTGTTCTAAAAAAGCATGTACAAACCAGAGTTTAGCACATGGTGGCTTTTTTTGGCTGGTGATAAACATCAAGAAAGGTGTTGTAAGGAGAGGATATTGTTAGGGTAAATCAAAGGCCAATGTAGGAGTGGCTCCCTAAGGTCCCATTGAACGTTATGAAGTAGTAAACCGGTTTGTTGGGCTGCAGTGCTTGTAGATTTTGGGTTTACGCTTTTCCTTTTACCCCTCTTAAGAAGTCAATAAATTTCTGAAATCCTGGCCTGCGGTATTATGAGCGGGAGAGCACTGTCTATAAAGATTTAGAGTCTCTAACATTTGATCCCAAAGATTGCTTTTGATTGCAATGGCGTCTTAAGAGTATTTTTCCTTTAGTTTCTGGCACATTAAATGGGAAAAGATGAACTACAATCTAATAATGAGCAAACATACTGTTTTGGGAGACTGTGTGTAATTAATGTCTTGAAATTCTTAATATTTAATTGGTCATTCTCATGTTAGGGTAACCAGCCATTGTTTCAAGTATCTCAACATTTGCCAGTTTCAGCACTTTGTCTTTTTAGATGGAAAATGCTTGTACTTCCATGTTATCAGGTCATGAAAACAAACCATAGGAAACTCATTAGTGCTATATTTCTCTTTGGCATAAAGGGTGTTCTTTCTTATCTTTCACAATGAACATTAATTTTGTAATGCTAATCTAGGTTGTCGTTTTTCAGATAGCCTATGCATGTTAGATGATTTCTAGTCATTGAGGTGCTGAACTCTTCAATTGTGAAGTTGAGAAGCTTGTTCTGGAACTGACAGTGTGCCTTAATGTGGACTTGGGAAAGAATGAGTTACAGTTCATACCTGGTCAGACTCAATCACAAATCATGCCAAGCAGAAACAATATAAAACAATTTCCCTCTGACATGCTGTCAAACTTGCGTCTAGTAACATCTGCAAATAAATACCTTACACAAGTTTCATGCCGCATTCTCAGGTTTACTTAAAATAGAGGGTCAATGTTGCATACCTAATTTCCAGAGTGTGGTTAAGCGTATGTGAAACTTAAACACAGTCCCTGTTTGCCCACGGATCACATCTCTGATGGTTGGGTGGGATTCCTTGCCTAGTTGAGCCACTGCTGAAATTGTCATCCTGGCCACAAGAATGCAAGCCTTCAGTTTTTACCACACCATCCCCTCCAGCCTGTTGTGGCAAGTGGCCTGTGTTAATATCATCTGAGTCCTGTTCAGCAGCCGTCCCAGTGAGACCAGGTTTGGTTGGGTGGGGACAGAGTGGTGATGGAATGCTGAAATGTTCCTGAGAAATGAGGCAATGTGGGGGCTGCATGTTTTTTAACTAGGTGCTCACTTCACCTCAAACAGCCTGAAGGGAGAAGGGGAAGACAAAACAAGCTGGGAAAACATGGGGCAAAGTAAGCCCTGAATATCCACGGAATGAGATTAATTTGTGCCTGGCTCTGACAAGTTCATGCAGATCTCCTGTGGAGGCCAGCCTGTGGTCAGACAAGGAGACATGCTTTGATGTTTCCTAAAGTTCAAAAAAAAGAAAAAAGTTCAAAACAGGTTTGTGAACTCCTACAACTTCTATAGTGTAGAAGCTGTTGTGAAACATAATGCGTATGTAGTGTATATGTGCATTAACACTATTATGCTGTAGTAAGGATTAGCCCACTTTCTATTTAAATCTACTAGATTCTTAGATGCTGCATTAATCACTGAGCTCTCGTCCTGACTTCCATCCCTGCAGTGCCTTATGCTTCCACCAGGGGGTGCAGTCACTACTTCTAAAATTCTTTGCGGGTCAATCAGCATTTGCTGTGTTATGAAACCTTAGAACAGTGGGAAATAAGTGGCAAAAACAGATTTGAAATCAGAACGCATTGTGAGGAGGATACATAGAGAGGGTAAAAGAGCAGTTTTTTCAAAGGTAATTGTGGTCTGTGTTTGATCTGGCAGTGTTGTTGGCCGCAGACTGCAGGGAAACCCCTGTACAAAGTCAGCTTGCTGTTGAGGATGTTCAGATTTAATCCCTGGGATAGTCTTATGCTTGGCAATGTAATGAGAGCCACTGTCTGAAGTGTGGTGGATCGCCTTTCCATGTCAGAGAATAGCAGTGTTTACTGAACATTTTTTTCGTAGCATTCAACAATGTTCATCATTGGCTGGACACATCCACACACAATTTATGAAACCACATACATTTTTCTCAACATTAAACTTTCAATGCCACTGTTTTCGCTAACATTTCCATTAAATAACAATTTACAGTCTTTTGTAAAGGGATAACCCTATACAGTAAACTAAACAGTTCTGTTTTTAATAAGTATCATAGCTTGACTGCTTAGCATATCTTACCTTATCTTCTTTCATACACACTTGAAGGATTAGTTCACCTAGAAATTTTTTATTAGAAGTTTTTGTCATCATGTTCTTACCGTCATGTCTTTCTAAACTTGTATGACTTTCTTATTTAGATAATTTAATTATTATCTGGTTTGGTGAATTCAAAATAATGGCAGCCTTTTATGACTCACTTTAATTAATTAATTAATTATCCACCCAAGAGGGTTAGCAATAAGGATATTTAAGAAATAGGAAAGTTCAAATCAAAATCACAGCAGTCATCATTGCTGTGTACATTTAAGATTGTGCTTGGCACTGTGCATGCTATCGTGATATTTGTAGGGTTTAAGCACTCTTAAACACACATGAACAATCAAACAGTAATCACCATTGGCTGCTTAGTAAACATTAAAGTGAGTCACAATGTACCACTGTTGTATTGAATTCCCCTACCAGATATTTATTAAATTATCTCCTTTTGTATTTCGCAGAAGAAAGAAAGTCTTACAAGTTTGGAATCACATGAGGGTGAGTAAATGATTTCATTTTTGAGTGAAATAATTCTTAATAATCCTAAAATTATAAACGTCTCTATGGCTTTCATTAGATTTCAAGTTACTACCTAAATCAACATCTCTTAATTTGTGGCAGTTTGTTTTTTCCTCAATGTCATTCTCAAACTGTGAGAATGATTTCTACCGCAGGTCTCTGGGGAATGTCTTTAAATGTGTTTGGCACACTTGCATCCAAATGGCTCAGTATTTTGGTAGTATGGCTCCAGCCACAGTTTGGAGGTCTGCCTGGATTTTTAAGAGAGAGCAGCAAAAAGCTTTTATCATGACCCAATCAACTGTGTGTTTCGTAGATACGAAGGCCATTGTTGGGAATGCACTGATTGACAATGCAGATGGGGTTGGGCATAACTGGAGAGCCTGAATAGTTTTTAGTGGTCAAGGACTTGTGAGAAGATCTCACCGTGTTTTTCCTTTTCCACTATGGGCCCTTTTCCTCCACAAAGGGCTTTGGGTGGACCGTGGTTGTAAATGATTAGTGGCTACTGCCTAGATTAGATGACAGAAAAACCATAACACTGTAAAAACCCTGAGCTATGAACTATGCAAGTACATTTATTACATGGACTAGGAGTCATTCATTTGCATTGAAACATAACAAATCTCAAACAGTAGCCTTTCTTACAGTACCAGCAAACCTGGAATGTACTGTGATAGAGTCCATCCATTTAACATTTAAATGTGCTAAATACAAAGATTTTTTTTTAATTTTGTGAAACACAACATCAGTCATGCAACAAAAAGTGAGGTTGGATGAATCTCTATAACAAAGATGTGCCTTTATGTGTCAGGACGTTGGTTTGATCAGCCGGGTTTGTATTGTTTCTTGTCAGAGCATGCAGCGTTTTGACATGTGCTCCGGTGTCCGCGTCACCCCTCCCCTCTCACCCGCTGACGTTTGATTGCAGTGGTTGTTGATCATCTGAACTGGCTGATCTCTGTATGTGTTGGGATTATATCTACTTACCTGAACTGTAGAACTCACCTGTGGACTGCAGCATTAGACCATCTTCCAGAACTGTTGTATTCCTGTGAATTGCAGCATACGATTCTTTGGACTGAGTCATTATCAGTTGTATCAATAAATACACTCTATACTTGCATTTCGGTCTTCTGTTGTTCCTGAACCTTGACAGTACAGTCTGACCAACCATGGACCCAGCGAGTGTAGAGTCCCTTTGATCTGCTTTGGCGCAGCAAGGAGCTATGTTGGGTCAGCATGCCACACAACTTAATTCATACTCTGTTGAAATGAATTGCATCGCTGAGAGAGTAGCCAACCTACGTTCATTGGTGGAAGAGTTTGGGACCAGCATCAGGGTCAACAACCCCCCATCTACAGTGGTATGCAAAAGTTTAGGCACCCTTGTAGAATCTGTGAAAATGTAAATAATTTCAACAAAAAAAGAGTTATTATACCAAAGCATGTTATTTTTTATTAAGTACTGTCCTGAGTGACATATTTT
>JAZGTJ010001028.1:23048-67980 GCA_036877575.1 Botia almorhae
AAGTCTTTTGGGGTATGTCTCTACCAGCTTTGCACATCTAGAGACTGACATTTTTGCCCATTCTTCTTTGCAAAATAGCTCAAGCTCAGCCAGATTGGATGGGAAGCAATTTTCAAGTCGCCACAGATACTCAACGGGATTTAGGTCTAGACTTTGACTGGGCCATTCTAACACATGAATATTCTTTGATTCTAACCATTCCATTGCAGCTCTGGCTGTATGTTTAGGGTCATTGTCTTGCTGGAAGGTGAATCTCCTTCCCAGTCTCAAGTCTTTTGCAGCCTCTAACAGGTTTTCTTCCAGGATTGCCCTGTATTTAGCTCAATCCATTTTCCCATCAACTCTGACCAGCTTCCCTGTCCCTGCTGAGGAAAAGCATCTTCACAGCATGATGCTGCCACCACCATGTTTCACAGTGGGGATGGTGTGTTCAGGGTGATGAGCAGTGTTACTTTTCCACCACACATAACGCTTTGCATTTAGGCCAAAAAGGTCAACTTCCACATGTTTGCTGTGTCCCCTACATAGCTTGTGGCAAACAGCAAACGGGACTTCTTATGTCTTTCTTTCAACAATGGCTTTTTTCTTGCCACTCTTCCATAAAGGCCAGGTTTGTGAAGTACACAACTTTTTGTTATCCTGTGGAGAGATTCTCCCACCTGATCTGTGAATTTCTGCAGCTCCTCCAGAGTGACCATGGGCCTTCTCTGACCAGTGCTCTCCTTGCTTGGTCTGTCAGTTTAGGTGGACGGCCATGTCTTGGTAGGTTTGCAGGTGTGGCATACTTGTTCCATTTTTGGTTGATGGATTGAACAGTGCTCCTTGAGATGTCCTTGAGAAGCGATCTCAAAGACCATTGGCAACGAAGGGGGAGCAGTCTTTGCCTAGGTTCTGCTGGTGTGAAATTTATCCGGACTGATTGCATACAGGGCACATGAGCCCTGCTCACAGAAATAGACAGCATAAAGGTTGCAGATGTGTTCACATTGAGGCGAGAACTTACCATGGATATGTGAGCCCTGTGAATAAAGTGAACAGGTGCTTTGCAGATCTGACAAGCTTAGCACAGGGTCTTTTTTGCCACCATGTTCACACTTCCACACTTTGACAACCTTTAATATTCTCTTAATAATAGCGCACATTTATCAAGGGCAAGTAAGCATGTAAAGTGGTTAACATTAAGCTACTACTCACGTTTCAGTGAATGCCCGACCTTGGCCAGCCCCTCTTGACTGATAACATTACTGAGAAATGCTGTGCTGGTCGTGTAAAATTCACACTTTTCGTCAAATAAGTTTTTTATTTAGTCATCAAATAACCTTGCAATAATTACATTTACAGTCTATACAAAGATTCACTGATTCACACCGCATGTGTTGCACAGAATGAAGTGCTTGCCTACTCCTATTTGTGCAATTTAAATACAGTGGGGACTTACATGCACATGTTTTTTGACTGTCCATATATTAGTAAATGTTGGGATTTTTTTTTAATTGTTACAGAATTATGTGGGAGGGTTATCCCTAAACTTCCCAATATTTGTTTGTAGAATTCTGATTCTGATCTTGATTTGAACGTTTACCAGCGTAGAGTATTCCACACTGCATTAACTGCAGCCAAGAAGATAATCTTTAAAATTTGGTATGAACCCACATTCTCAGGGGACAAAATGTGGCTTATAGAACTAAAAAATATTGCATTGTTAGAACGTTTAACAGCAAAGATTAACAGAGCAAAACTAAGATGCAAACCCTGGTTTGTGTATAGTTGTGTAGGACATGTATGTTGGCCACCACCAGGACCAACCAGACGGGGCTTGTGCTTATAGCAGTAGCCTGGTGGGGCAGATTCATTGAGACCAATGTAGTTATCTGGCTTGAGCCAAGTTTCAGTTAAACAAATGTCACGGGCGAGGAATCACACGACAAAGCAGGCGGTGTGAAAATACCCCGGAGGGTGGATTTATTAACGAAAAAGGTGCGTGTAGTGCATGGGGGAAGCAGCCGGGCTGGCTGCTGGTGCAGGTGCTGGTGCGGCTGGTGCGGCTCGTGCTCGGGGTTGCGTCCCTCCTGGCGGCGGGAGTGTGTGGTGGCTCGTGCTCCTTTATGCGGCTTTCGGCCACTCGCTGCTCTCTGTCGGCGCGGGGGACACGCAACGTACTTCTGGCTGGCGGCACTTTCAGGTCTCGCTCTCAGCTCCGTATTTCTCACCTTCCTCTCCAACCGAGTTTGAATCTCTGACTTCGACCCCCTCTGGGCGGTAGGCGGCGGCCTTTTGACGCCGCGGGGTGACGCGTCGCAGCTGTGCCCGGTCCGCCCGTGATGTGCTCGGGCAGGTGCGGCGCGTCCGTTGCTAGGGCGATGCTGATTGCCCCGGTGCGCCTCGTCACACAAAGTATATCAAAACTGTTATCTGAGATAATTTCATATACAATAACCGCTTTTGATTTGAGTGTTATGTTTAGGAGCTGAAGCTTTAAGAGGTGTTTTTGTTCTCTCATGTTGTTTTCTGGTTTAATCAAGATAAGATTTTGTTTAGATCTTGCGGCAGGTCTATTTTTTAGCCTCACCATTCGGGGAACAGACACAGTCTCTATTGATTTGACTATACAAGTGTTTTTACTTGTTAACCAAGCAAAACAACAACAGCTATAAGCAGAGGCTGAGCTTACTAGTCAAATTGTGCATAGTGTCTTGGAGATATTATCTAACATAAGATCTGCTTCGAGTCGACTGGAGTGCATGCTGTCAGGATGAAAAAGCCTTGGTTGCTCCCAGAAAAGATTCCAGTTATTTATAAAGAGCAGTTTTTGTTACACCAGGAGATTAACAATTCATTTAGTGCAAATAGTCGACTGAACCTTTCATTTCCTCGTCGAGATGTGGTAAGTGGTACAGGCACGACAATCTTCACTGTGGGTAATGAGCAGTGTATCGTCTCGATCAGCCTCCTGCAGAGATAGAAGGCTTAGAGATGGCTGCAGTGTTAACTTCAAGTCATGGACAGGCCGCAGATCTGGGTGCATCTGCATAAGCTGTTTCCAGCACAGTTCTCCGCTGTCATAGCCAGGCTTGCTTTTCAAGAAGGTTGTTGATTAGCTTCTCCACTTTCTTCAACTCCAACTGTTTAAATACTGTCGCATACACACACACACACACACACAAATACCAATAGTATAATAAGAATGTATTTAAACAAACCAATCCTCAAGGAAAAGTTTGTACCAAAAACAGGGCCTGGTGTGCATGGACCTGGGACAGCCTGTACTAATGGAGGTCCAAGTTGTGGCTCGAACCCAGGTCTCCCTGTTTAGTAACAGCATACAGCAAGCCTATGCCACAGACATGCCATGAAAAAGTTCTATTAGGGAGCATCACAGCTCAACCCAATGGACCACCAGCCAAGGGAAGTTTGCCAATGATGAGCTATGACTCCTTAGTGCAGCTATTTTCTATAGAGCTTATAGGGGGCTGCCCACCAATAGAACCTCAATATCTGCAGCACAACCCTTAATGCTTATGTGATTGTCACAATGAGCTGATAAGTCATTGTTGAACTGTGAGAATAGGTGGAAAATAGGCCACCATAATATTCACTTGTCAGGTATTTAGGGCCTGTCTAAGTGTTTATGCAACATTATGGGACAGGGAAATAAGGAGGGAGTAAAACAGGGCTACTTCCTCACTCTCGTGTGAGCATCAGCCTGCCTGCCCTTGGAATCTTGCCTCCTTTCCCAGCACGCGGTTTGCCCTGCGAAAGAGCGTGGGTGGCAATGCTCTGCCTTCAGCCCCACCTCTGGTCCTGCTTCCAGTCCTTAAACATATGTGGGCCAAGCTTATAACTGAGGCTGTGCATTTGGTGGGCCAGAGAGCTAAACTGTAGACCGGTGCACTTTAGGTGCAGAGTTAGAGCCTCCCCCTGATCCAAGCCCTTGAGCATTTCACTGTTACATATGCTCTGCCATTCATGAGACCCAAAATGATCCAATTGGCAGAGTTGGAGCCTTCAAGGGACAAAGCCCCACCCACTGACAGATCACTCACAAGTGTCATCTGCAGCAGGCATCTCTGCATGTCAATGCCTTGCAAATCACCTATGAATGTGGTTAGGAATGAGGCGTATAAGATTAGACATGTGATTCAGACCACAGGCATTTCCCATAGCACCAGACTTGTTTAACTGTTGACTTCGGCAATTCTTTACATTGCTAGTACATTATATGCCAATGGTGATGATTCAAAAATAAGAAAAAAGCACTTTCATGTTCTTTTTACAAAGTTTAAATGTCTGTAACCAAAGGTGTTTTAGAGATATTCTAATGTCCTCTCAGAGTTTCATTCGAAAGCAACTTTCTTTTGGCAGCTACATTTTTAAGGTCCTGTATCATTCAGTCCCAGAAAAATTTTCTGTAAGGGTTAGGGTTATGTGATAGAATATACAGTTTGTACAGTATAAAAACCATGTCCATGAAGAGCCCTCATATACCACATATGCCAACATGTGTGTCTGTATATATATATATATATATATATATATATTGTAACGGTGAGGGACGGTTGTGTTTGTGATAATAAACAAAGACGAGAACATGGAACTAAAGACTTGAGCCGCCAGGAACCAGACGTGAGCCGCCAGCGACCAGACTTGAGCCGCCAGCGACCAGACTTGAGGCGCCAGCGACCAGACTTGAGGCATGAACAGGCGCTGGCATGAAGGAAGCCGTCGCTGGAGCAGACTCGAGGGAGTCTAATTCCACCAACTGAATAGGCTCTGGTGTAGCGATCGTTGTCGCCGGAATACAGACTGGAGAGGCAGACGCCGCTGCCAAGACAGGACAGGCCGAAGAGGCGGACGCCACCGCTGGGACACTGACTGGAGAGGCGGATGCCAACGCTGGGATACTGGCTGAAGAGGCGGACGCCACCGCCGGGACACAGACTGGTGAAGCGGACACCACCGCGGGGACACAGACTTGAGGGACGGATGCCACCGCCTGAATACTGACTGGAGAGGCGGATGCCGCCGCCGCCTGGACGCTGACTTGAGAGACAGAGGCCGCCACATGGACACTGACTAGAGAGGCGGACGGCGCTGCCTGGACGCTGACTTGAGAGACCACCAGTCTCGCCTTCAGATCGGCGAGTTCCGCCGCCACAGCCTCCAAGATGGCCCAGGGATCTGAAGAGCTATCCCTCTGCTCCGGCTCCTCCTGAGCTGGAGAGCGACAAACAGCCACCTCCTTCACTGTAGCGACTGGCTCAGACCCCCGAATGGGCCTCTCCTCTGGGATGCTTCTTTCCCTGGTCTCGTTCGGCCTTGACTGGAGGTCCTCGGCTAGCCCGGGCTCTGACTCCACCTCCCCCAGCTGGAGGTCAGAGCACGCAGCCCTTAAAGCCATGTTCATATATTCCTTGACTGTCCATTTTGAACTGGGCAAAGGCATGAAATCCTTGAAAACAGGATCTAGTCCTAACCGAAAAACGGTCTTTATGGCAGTGTCCTCCATAGGGATATCATAAACCTCATTTAGGAAAACACCAACATAATCCTTCATAATTGCACCATTTTGGCGCGTCCTAAACGCCATAATCCACAAAATGGAGGCCAAAAAACAAAAACAAAGCAAAAAGTCCAAAAAATACAACAAAAGTCCAAAAAACCCCAGAAAAACTCAGAAAAACACATAAACCTGCTGTGCTGTCGTCTGTATGGTGGGTTATTCTGTAACGGTGAAGGACGGTTGTGTTTGTGATAATAAACAAAGACGAGAACACGGAACTTAAGTGAACGATATTTAATGAAATAATGAAAACAGGAATCAACACAAACAGCAACCGTAAAACAAAAAGGGCGACAACATGTGCAACAGCAGTGAAAACTTAAAAGACAAACCATGGTGAATAAACATACAATCCAGGCAACGGTATCCAAAGGGCAATCCAAATAGCGTAATCAAAACAGAGCGTAAATCCAAAAACTAGGCAAGACATGAATGAAAACTAAAATGCAAACCACGAACAATGACCAAAAACTCCTAACAATAACTCAACGACCCACTTACAAAAACCCGGAACTTAAATACACAAAGAAATCAAGAAGACACAGGTGATGACGATTAACACAAAAACAGGAAGTGACATAAAACTCAAGGGACACAAACCAACATCATAATAAAAGTTTGAGCTCCTCGCTTGTCGTGGGAGCCCGGCTTCGTAACATATATATATATATATATATATAAATGAAATTAAATTAAATGAATTGGACTGACCTTTAATGGTTTTGCACCTTTCACAGAAGATATATATTTACACCATTTTTCTTGCTTTCAGGATGTGAAGACAATTTCAACCAGCACAAAATACACATAAAGTTGAGTTGAATAAGTTAATTCAAGAACTGTCAGGACGCACGGAAGAACCCAATTGCAGACAGCGATAAACGCAAAAACACTTTATTATAAATAAACAGAACTCAACTGCCCCACAAGGGGCAACATGAAAATCAAACAGAAAATCAATACGTAATATAAATAAACAATAATAAATTAAACACCAATTAAAAACAAACAACAAAACGACGTCACGATGCAAACAAAGAGAGAACCCAAACGCAGACAGCTTATTGTTTATTACAAGTCTTTATTTAACCAAAACTTCCATGAGGGGGAACAAATCAAAGAACTAAACTTAAACTAAACAACAGAAACACATGAAACATTTAACGACTGGCACAAGACAGCAAACACAAGGGCATTAAATAGAGAAGGAATTAAGATGGGTAATGAAGGAAAGCAGGTGAAGGAAATTAACTAAAAACGGGATTACAAGGACACAAGGGGTAGAGGTCAGAGAGCACATAGCCAATGCAAACAAAGACCATGTGCTTTCACAAACAACAAGACACAGCCCATGAGTCCAGATCCCGACTCCAAGAAACAGGAACCAGGACTAGGATTGAGTCAGGATCTAGCCATCATGCTCAGACATAAAACACAGGGAATGTCAGGGTCCTGGCAAAGGAACTAGGATTACGGGAAACACGGAAGAAACTCGGGAGAAGCACAGGAGAAGTAGGGAGGAAACACTGAAGAAACACGGTAGAACAAACCAGTATGGGACAGCAGACACAAGGGCATTAAATAGATGGAAAACAATAACACACAGGTGAGTGAAATCAAACTGAACGAGGAAACAAGGGGGCGGGGTAATGACGCAAGACCGGAGACCACATGGCAGATGTAAACAAAACCGAAGCCATGTGCCTCCACATAGAACGGACACCCAGAGCGCGGGTCTAGACTCTCAAAACGTAAACCAAGAACAGACAGAACGAGTCAGAATCTAGCCCCACACTCTGACATTGAACACAGACTGTGTCAGGATCCTAGTAAAACGCAATTTCCAGACTTGACAGGAAGCCAGGACCCTGACTTGAACCAATGCTTTATAAGGTACTTCAGTTCTATTGTTATTCTGAAGTTTAAATCATTACGTCTTAATGTTGGCATGCACATTAAATGGGCAAATAAAAATTGCATTAAATTCATCATGATGTTGCTTAAGTTCCTATTGCCTGCAAAATCATTGTGAATATATAGTGTGCAGCTCTGACTCGAAGTATATATTCTTCAGTGCTGCCTGTAGATGATGTGGGAGGATATGTGTGTGATTAGTTATACTGCATGTCTTCACATCTGTTTTCTATCTCCCAAACTAAGAGCAACATCAGGTTTAAATGTTTTCCTTTGACCTTTCCTCTTCCACAAGTTCATTCTTTTTTCCAAGTGGCCTCTTCTTTTCTCATCATCATGTTGTGCATGAGCCAAACGATTTCATACCTCGGATGCAACACTAGCCATAACGGTAAAGAGCTGTTTGTAAAGAGCTGTTTGAGAGAAAGATCATGACCTGAGTTTGTATATGGGCTGTCACCCATTTGTCCAAGGCCTTAGCAAATGTTCAGGGTTCTTATTATGCAAGAACACAGTATGCTTTTTAATTGCCATTGATAAGATTTTCATACACTTATATAAGTGGTGAATTCTTTTGCACAATACATTGTGTGTTTGTGGTGTACTGTGGATTCTCATAATTATCTATTGACATTTTAAAAGTTAAAACTAGCAAGAACCTTCAGAGTGTGTAATGGACCATTTTAGCTCAGCCCTCACATCGGAAAATACATATGATGGTAATATCACGAGTAATATGAAGTGCTGACAGTAATAAAAAGGGGCAAACAAGCCCCAGAGCACAGAGTTAGAGCGTTGCATAAAGACTCTTGTAAGAATGTTGCATAGAGGGTGATAGAAAACAGGTTGCTCTCATTGCTCTGGAGGTGAAATAACCTGCTCAACTATGTCTTATTTAGGTTTTGATTTTTGATTGTAGCCTTTAGTGTCTTGACATAGACATTGTTAAGATCTCTTGAGTAGAGATTGCTGGGATCTTTTTCTCAGGATAAAAAAAATCAAACTTGCGATTTTCCTGTACTGTTTGTCCTCAAATCAAGACATGACCTTGCTTTAGATGGCATATCGAAACTGGCAGCAGATTAAGATTATACAATGTTTATATTTTGTGAATGGGAGGAGTGAGTATTGAGGAAGTGAAGGTGGGAGAATAATAAGCTCGCAGGGCAAGTTGCACATTATATTTGTGTTACACACTGGTTCACAGTTTGGATTTGATGTAGATAAACTCTTAAGCTTTTAGCAAAAACTTTAATGCAAAAAGTGACTTACAGAATTAA
Organism: Botia almorhae; assembly: GCA_036877575.1. Lineage (NCBI taxonomy): Eukaryota > Metazoa > Chordata > Actinopteri > Cypriniformes > Botiidae > Botia > Botia almorhae. The sequence goes on from JAZGTJ010001028.1 coordinate 31,803, forward strand.
AGCCAATTGAATTGTGTAACGGAAAAAGACATTAGCTCCCCCGCACCAGCAGAGATCGGCATCTTTGGAATACTAACCCTGTCATGAACTACATTTACCACAATGCCACATACCCGGGACTAATTACTCATTGGCCTCACCTGTGTTTAATTACCCTGCCCTATATAAGCTCTGTTTCTATATGTTCTCTGTTTGTCTCATTGTGAAGTCTTGATTTGCTTCAGCTGTCATTTCTAAGCGTTTTCCATGTTTATCAATTGCCCTGTGTTTGACCGCTGGATTGTTTATCATTTACGCCTGCTTGCTGCCTGCCCTGATCACTGGACTGTTTATATCCTATTTGAATGTTCTCTGACTGCCTCGACCTCTGCCTGTCTAACGTTTTTGCCTTGCCCGATTTTCGTTGTTATTGTTTGCCTGTTTTTTTACCTCTGCCTGTTTGACCACGATTATTAAAAGCTGCAAATGGATCCCAGTTCTTCTGACTCGTCATTACACATTGTGTGACATCTTATGGAGAACCTTTTTTATAAACTTATCTGTCTCCTAGTCTTATATGGTAGTAGTGTGGTAGTAAACTCTCACATACACATGCAACATTCATACACTTTTTGTCTCACAGGGACCCATAACCACATCTGTAATTCTAACCTTACTAGCACCCAATCTCACCACAGTTTTGCAGAACAAGGTTTACACTCCAGACCAGGAGTTTTTAAAGTCAAAGACAGTGGGAATCCCTTTTGAGCCAACATACATAGTGACAACACACACACACACACACAACAGTTGCAATTGTTAGACAATGTTTACTCACTGTTATAATTTTGTTATAAAATTACTGTTGTAATTTATCATTTCTTAAAATTTAAAATAATGGAACAAAATGATGCTAGTTCCAAATAAAAGGACAGGACATAATTATCCCAGTCTATCCCAGTCATAATCGTCATAATCTCTGTAACAGAGAGGGGAAAAATTTAAAGATGTAAACATTTCTTCTATTATTTAAAATCCCTGCATCCCCACCTTAGTGAGCAAAGTACATTTGGCAACATTACACTGTCAGTGTGTCTGTAAGTTTGAGTCTGTAAGTTTGAATTGCTAGAGCCCCACATCACAGAAAGCAACTTGCAGATGCAACAAGTTGTTTTTTATACAGGAGAGTTGTCATTTCTCTGTTGCACTATATAGTGCCTGTTTCACACCACATGAGCAGTGCCCAAGGAGCATGTATGCAAAGCGCTTCCAGCATGCACCCATTATGTAGCTTGTATAACTTCGATTTTTTTTATGCACATTGCTTTCATTTTGTTTGTTGTCTGTGAAGTGCAAGTTACAGAATAATATAGTGCGTAATCTGTTTGGTGTTAGAAGATTGGCTGTGCATAACCGGAAATACAATTGTGTGTTCAGTGGCATAGTCTCGATGCAACACCTTATATTGAGGTCTAAAATATAGGACTGATAACCGTATTTTGCTGCTGTGAACAAACGTGGCCTTTAATTATTTCCCTGCTGCACATAGGCAATTTTTTAACCCCTATGCGTGCCTCCCCTGGCTTTAGACACAACCCTATTTTCCTACAGTGTTTAGTTCCAACAATCAAACACACCTGAACCAGCTAGTCAAGGTCTTCGAGTTCATGTGAAAATGACAGGCAGGTGTTAGTATGGGTTGGAATCGAACTGTAAGGGAAGGTATATTATCAAGAGAGGTATTAAATACTCCAGGTTTCGAAGAACATAAGACCTTCCCTATTGTATGCAGGCTAAAAATGTACTGCCATCTTAGCTTTCAGTGCCTCAATGCTAAGATGAACTTCTCCAATGACAATAAGACCTTATTGCACCCCTTGGGCATGAGCATTGTTGAGTGGAATCAGCTCTGACAGCAATGTTGTACTTCAGGGATTTGACAGATGGCATCACTCACTGCTAAGCTGACATGTCCGCAATTATTCATAATAGCCTGAATGCTGAGGCATAGGCAATATTTGTTGGAGCTGTACAAACATTTACCAGTGTTAGAAAATTTACATTCTTTCAAACAATGCATTGTTAGTCATTTTATTATTTTTAAGGGTAAGTATACAATAAAAACCAACCTTATTTCACTTCCTAGGGCAGACTTTTGACCAATCTTTCTTGTTTTTACCACCTGGCTCTATTCTAAAATGTCAAGCCTACATTTAATACAATTAATTTTTGATATATATAAAGTCTAACCCTATATTTTTTCTCATGTCAGTTGTGAAATGCTGTGCGGTAACAGTGAAAACTAATTACTAAACTGGGATCAGTGTAATGAAGCTCATATATAATACAGATAAGATAACAGTGATTTGAACCTTCTACATTTACAGTAAAGAATTCTATTATATAAAGTATATTCAGATAGAAAACTTGACTTTAAGACTTACTGTTAGTCTCTATTGATGTAGACACTCTAAAGTGATAGGGCTCTGTCATATCTATACAGGTTTATCTATACAAAAAAAACTCACATGAAAGCTCACACATAGCTGTGGTGACTTCATCTTTTAAAAGCCAAAATTTGTGACTGTGCTCCATTCTCACACATTGAGGCTTGCCCCTTCAGCAATCAGGGTAAAAGGCTAAAAATACTGGGTTGTAAAACATCGCCAGTAGGTAAGGGATTATTCGATCTCAATGTCTCTGGCAGCTCTCCAGTTCCATAGTAGCTTTTGTGTTGCAGATAGAAGCATGTCTCAAGGCCTTCTTAGAAGCATGACATGAAAGTTTTCCTTTGTTGCAAAGCCTGTCTGTTTGTCCTCAGTTCCTTTAACTTTAACATGGCTAACATGTTATTGGCTGATTCCTAAGGGTTTTAGGGAATGAAGAGTTATGGTGAGTTAAGGGTTTATGATGTAATTATTCAGCCTATGAGAAATAAGTAATGCATTTTGAATACAAAGAGGAAAAATACATTTTACATTAGACTATAAACATCCTCCACGTAAGTACATAGTGAACTAGCGAAATGATTGATCAGCACATTGCAAGCATACGGTTTTGATTTGACATGCTTAATGTGATTAATAATATTTTATGATATTATAATAATAATAATAAAACTTGGCTGTGTTTCATAAGATTAAACTCTTCTAATAAAATAAGCTGAGTAGAAGTGGGCGTGGTAAAGATGTTTGGACAAGTCTTTGCTTGCCTAGTTTCTGTTTTACAGTTTGTCAATAGATGTCAAATTACTGCAGCAAACAGATACTTTACACCTAGCTCCTGCTCACAAAGATTTTGCATATGTTCATTTAAACATGCTGACTTGTCGCATGAACTCATGCCTTGTCAAAGCTTGCCAGGAAAAATGTTTTGCAGCCATCTGTTTAAATCTGAGTTATGTCTTTAGAATTCCCCTTTAGATTATCGAATGAAACCTGCAGACTATGTATTTTTGGCTCCAACTACTATTTGCATCATACATTTTTTTTCATGTTGCTGGAAGAAAGTATCCCAACACTTAGTTTTAGTCAGGTTTCATTTGCTTTTTGGTAGTGTTTTTCAATTTAGACCCCCTAAAAATAAATTCACTCGGTAGTCAACACCCTTAAAATCTGTTATTGTGTGATTATTGTATAAATTGTTAGAAATGTTAATTTATAAAAGAGAAATCCAGTCATCCTTTCTCTATATTGTTTATCCCTATTGGAATCATGGGGAATACAGGAGTATATTCCAGCTATCTCAGGAAAAGTTAAAGAAGAGGGTTGTAATCCCACCTTACAGTTAACAGAACCTCATTCTCCTTTTCCAGAATTTCCTTTTTAATAGAGGCACTGAAGTGCTAAATATGGACACAGAAGGAACATCATGCCTTACAGTTATGAACTGTGAACTGCTTCTTAAACATTTTCCATAGACACACACTTTATTGTTCTCTTTTCCGAAAGCTTATCCAGCCACCAAAATCAACACTGATAGACTGGCAGACATCAACTGACAACCAGATGTGTGGTACATATTGAGGAAAGTTTCCCTGTAGGCTATGATATTACAGGATCGCATAGTGTAGCCACAAGCGTCTCTAATGTCCAAACTGGATTATGGTTTCTTGACAGCAAATTATATGAAAACGAAAAGCTCAAGTTTTCAGAAGAACTGACAAATACGGTAAGACAGCATTTTGGCAAAGGCCCCCAAAGTAGCAATTAACTCTTTTACATTTTAAAATGTTCAGGTGATATTGGGTGAGAAGTCGGGTGACCACATAATAAGTGTCTTGCGTAAACTACAATGACAGCTCCTTGTAGCTTGTTTACAAGGGGGTTGTGGCCTGTGGCCTGAATCTATTTCTGAAAATACCACTGATTCACTTGAAGATCAATTAGCAGGAAATGGAACCTGAAGTTACTTTTTTTTCAGAAATCCCCTATTTTGTCAAGCAGATCTCACAGCAAGAACTACACATTAAGAACTGAATCAAAGCACAAGCGGACCCCCTTATATTTTTGCATGAAGTCACTGAATAAACATCAGGTTTTAATGTGTCATGATTTCCTTATTAGGCGGCTCTTTTTCAACCTCTGGATTTATTGCATGAATGTTTGGAAATTTAGCAGCATGGCAAGAGTCAACATTCAGTGCCAAAAACTTGGTCTTTTGACATGGCTTCCCTTAGCAAAATTATATTAAATATTGATCAGAATGCTTCTGGAGACCTCTAGAGCTGTCATTAATGTCATACTGATATGTGTTGTCTGGGAAACCCCTAGGTTGTAGTTAATAATAGCATCACCTATATCAGAAGACAAAAGTGGCAGATTTAGAAGCATAAACTTTGCCATAATAACATGTGCTGTAGGAACTGTGCATTTGTGGGTTTTGTAAATCCATTTATTTGTTTGCCTCTCATTGGATGTGTAAAAGGAAGCCAGAAATTACACATAATGAGTTACTAACCCTGCCAATCCTGTCAATTGGTGTGACCAATATGGTCATTAGCTGACAGCCTTGTCCTCTTTATGCGCTATGAAAGTTACACTCGGCTCTCCACAGAATGCTGGTTAGATATTCGCCAGCTATGTGGCAGAACCAGGCAGTGTGTTTTTTTATTTGCATGCTCTAAAATAAACTGACAAAGAAGTTGCTGATCCATCACGTGCTGTCTACACCATGAAACTGTAAAAATATACTGCATAACTGCAAAATATATTTCTGAATTGTTGTTAGCTTGGTTGCAAGTATCACTATTATTATTATAATAACAATACTGATACTTAAGATAATACTTAAGATTAAAGCTGACTAAGCTGATATCTTTAAGCTGATTAAAATAAAAACAACCTAGGGGTTTCCCAGACAACACATATCAATATGACATTAATGGCAGCTCTAGAGGTCTCCAGAAGCATTCTGATCACTTTAATATAATTTTGCTAAGGGAAGCCCTATTATATCATGTCACTATTATTATTATAATAACAATACTGATACTTAAGGTAATAATTAAGATTAAAGCTAAAACAAAACAAAACTTTTAGTTTTAAACTTAGTTTGCAAGCTTTAGTAGTAAATTTTAGGTTAACTCAGCTGGCAATTCATCATTTCTACATGGATGACACCTCAAGTCATTTGGCTTGTTTATTTACAAAGTTTGCCTGCCTGATGTTTAGAAATCCCATAGACTTACATTGAAAGGACATAAATACTGTATCATAGAGAGGGGTGGGACTCATAAGCAACCACAGCAACCACTCAGAACAAAAACTGCTCGAATTGTGGAAGTGAGATATGTATAATTAGTAGATTCAGAAGATTACCTTTGGAACTAGTGCTCTGTATTCCAGAAGGCATTAGGCATTTGAAAACATTAACCACATAAGTATTGATTCCTGAATGATTAAAAAAACATTTCTGCCTGAAGTACCGCCATTGATTTTTCCTTTTTGGATTTGTCCCATACAGAGTCATCTGAGGTGAAAGCTGGCTTGTGTTTTTATTTATTGGAATATGTGGTTTCAAAGCAGGAAGTCTAACGTAGTTCTTATTTGTCTAGACTGTGATAATATTATACCACATTTACACACACCTACTTGAATACAGCTTTACATGTCCACAGAAAGGTTTATCAGCTCCTAATAAATTTTATTTAGCATTGGAATTAAATTATTAGTTGTGATGTGATATTCCACACTTAGTTTTGTATGTAGCTATTTGAAAAGGTGCCACTATAAACAAGAACAGCTAAGTGGTAAAAGGCCAAAATGAGTTGCCTTTAGGAAATGCAGTATGCAGTACAAATAATTTATGGCAAAGCCTGCAGTGCAATAGTTTAAAATATCTATCTGTTTAAACAAATTGAATTAAAGCTGCAATTCATAACCTTTGCTTTTTGCAGCTCATAAATCATTTTAACAAAAAAGTTATGGATTGCAGCTTAAAGACAGTCTTCAAAAAGAGATTACCTTACCTGTTTTTTGGCCTTTTTACCACATGCATCGATTATAAGACAAGAAGAAAGACAAGAAGAAAACAGGAAATGTTGGGGAAAAGGGAAGGAAATAGCATCAGGAAATGATATGAAGCAAGATTTGTACTGGTGTGGGCTGCACAAACACCTTTTCTCAAAGCATAGCAACATGTGTGCATACTGCTACGCTAGGCCACAACACTTTAAAGGAATTTCCCTTTGAACATGACTGCATTAACAGTAATTGTATTTGTCTACTTGTTGTCTCTCGTAGGCTGACAGGTGATGAACCCTTGTCCATTCTGGCAGTCAGCTCACAGCCAGATGAGAGGACGGGTAAGGCACACTACAAGGTCTGTGACCGACTCAAGCTGGAGAAGAAACAGCGCAGAATGTGTCGACGGGACCCTGGTGTGGCCGAGACTCTGATGGAGGCCATTAGCATGAGCGCACTGGAGTGCCAGTACCAGTTTCGCTTTGAGAGGTGGAACTGCACTTTACAGGGCCGTTACAGAGCTCACATATTAAAGAGAGGTAAGCAGCGTGCCTTTAACAAAAGCATCTTAAACAAAAAGGCATTCTTTCAAAATTGTTTAAAAAACAAAGTATGTAATAATTAAGGGCGAATAGGTTCAGCTATATCAGCTTAGGCTATTCATAGGTCTGTGGTGCTATCAAAACATTGTTCTTATCGCTTGAGCTTCCCAACCAGTTAAATAAGCAAATTTGCTCAACCAATGGTCCAATTACTTTGGGGCAGGAATGTTTTGACCAGTAGCAAATGGGGGGACTGTTTTTGCAATTCTAATTTGGTAACACTAGTGACACATAAATTACACACATATAATTTGATATATAAAAAAGTGTAACAGGTATTGTGTTTAGGTGTACCTAATAAAGTTTACCAAACGTAAACCATCATAAAAAGCATTCCAAGCAAAAGGTTTTTCTCATTTTTTGTGTTCTGTCTGATAAATTGATATATAACAGCAGTACTGTTTGTTGATGTATTATCCTGCACTAATCCTATTGGAAAGAGCTTAGTCAGTTTACTGTGGCTGTGTTTACCACCACAATGAACCGCAACACAATGTCTACTTGATGCTAATATGTAGAATTAAAATGGTTTAGTATATGTACTTTATATCCACAACCTTTTGTTCTCACGTCCTTTGAGGCAGTTCAAGACTTAACTGGCATCAGATCCCTCCAAACCCCTCAGTATTTTCACCCTACATGTACAAGAAGGGTTTGGTGTTGTTTTTTGGTGTTTCTGTAGGTGAAATTTAACCCTTTAAATCACACAAAACATCACTAGATTTCAGCTTAGGAAAGTTAGCTAATAATATCCATGTTTCTCACAGGCTTCAAGGAGACAGCGTTCCTCTTTGCCATCTCTTCAGCAGGCCTTACCCATGCCATGGCAAAAGCCTGCAGTGCTGGTCGCATGGAGCGCTGCACCTGTGATGAGGCTCCAGATCTGGAGAACCGCAAAGCCTGGCAGTGGGGTGGCTGTGGAGACAATCTCAAGTACAGCAACAAATTTGTCAAAGACTTCCTGGGTAAGAGGTCCAACAAGGATCTCCGTGCCCGGATAGACATGCACAACAGCAATGTAGGAATGAAGGTAGGCTTCTAACGTACATATATTCTTTCATGCTTTCAATAAAGAATGTTTAATGGAATTAGTATTTGTCCATTTATACTACATTTTCAGGGCAAAACTTTCTTCTGGAGCTGGAGATATATAAAATAAAGAAACAGAAACTTACCTGATTATAGAGTGTAGCAATTTATGGACATTTTTCTTCGTTCTTTTGTTTATTCATTTGTTCTTTTCTCGTTTTTTATGGTTTTCTATGGTGGTTAAACAACTAGCACCATAAATTCTTTTAGTTCACTTAAATATAAAATTACTGTCTAAATTTAATTTAGTAATTTACAAAAATGTTTATTAATCGAGATCTTTCTCTTTCAGCCTAAAAGAGCACTAGGTTGGTCCCGAATGCAAGTCTACCATTGATTTGATAGGAGAAAGATGAAAGTTAGAACTGACCCATAACAGTGAGAACCAACAGACTGTCACATATTGTTCGTTATCGTTTTAGTATACATAAAAATTACAGCACAGCTGACTTGTCCTCTGCACTTGGTCCATTTGAAGCAGTCATCCTTAGGCCATTTTCCTGCGATTTACAGAGATTTACAGTGCTGTCTTATACATTTATACATCTGCACATGTAAGGAGGAGCAAATCCTATATGGACAGCAAACTTGGAATGTGCTAGCCTCTGCATCCCCTGTCCTTTAAAGCTGGCACTTCATATTTTACTCTGCTTCCATTGTGATGGATTTGCTTTTTCTGTTGAACAAATCTACGACTTATTCAACAGAAACTGTCCAGACGACACCTTTATGCTGATCCTAAAGTTCACTTTCTTACAGTAATCAACTGGTCAAACATTGTACCCTTGAGCAGCTAAAATATGTTTTATCAGAATGCATTTAAAACTTGTGAGTTATCCTATTATTGTCACGGAAACACTAGGCTCTTCCACCAATAAACGATCACAGTCACTGGCGTTCTAACCACGCACACCTGTCATCTGGTTAATCACCAGCACAACACTATAAGAGCACACAACTCACACAGTCACATTGTTTGGTCTCCAATTTGGAAAAGGACTCCTACCCATGCTATTCTACTTACCTGATCCCAAGATTCCAAGCTCCTCAATCTCCTTTGTCTCCCCTGTGTGTTCCTGTGTGTGTGCCAAGTCTACCTACTTACATCCATCCATCCCTGAAACCAGCTCCTGGTGAACCATCTCCCTGTCAGTATATTTATCTGTTTGCTTAAGGACTTGATGTTTGCTAGTACTCACCTGTTTCCATCTCCATATTATCATTGTTCAATAAACCCGCCTGTTTGGTAAATCTTAATCTGTGTCTGTAGTCTGACTTACCTTTACAGAAGAAAAGACTGAAACATCATGAACCAAACAGGCGTGGATCCATTCCAGGAGCTGCTGGATTCCCTTTGCCGTGTCCTCAATCCTATGGTTACATCCACACCAAGTTTCCCGACCAGTCACTTCTTCACCTGGACTGATCTATGTTGCCAGTCCCATGGTCAACCCAGCACCCTACTCTGGCTTGGCGGACAATTGCAATGGCTTCCTCCTGCAGGGTTCACTCGCCCTAGAGATGCAACCGCATCACTTCCAAACAGAGAGGGATAAAATCTCATTTTTTTGTCCCTAACAGGTAACAGGTGTTAACAGGACCAATGGGCTGAATCAGGATGGAATGGTCACTCAATACTTAAATGCCTTTATTGCTCACTTCCATAAGGTTTTTGTATGACCCTTCGGAGATGCTTAAATCGATGAGCAATTATATAATCTAAAACAAGGAAAAGTTCCATACAAGACTATGCCCTCTGCTTCCTTACCCTAGCGGCCTCAAGTGGTTGGAATGAGCGCTCCCTGTTAACCACATAGCGACAAGGACTGGAGCCCTCTCTGTGGTTGCATCTCTTCATCTACAATGACACCATTGGGCTTGAGTGCTTCATCCAACTCTCCATCCATGTGGCATATCAGATCCAAGGCTCTACGGAGAAAAGTGGCTGACAAAATCCACCATTCTCATCCTGCCAGCCAGAGCTTCCCAGCCCTCCAGAACCACTACAATAACTCATGTAGATCGATCTCTGATCTCTGTCGACTTCATCTCATCAACTACAGCTTAAGAAAAGACTCAATGATGTGACTCAATGATTAATAACTTGAAGTCCCCTCGGCCGAGGGCATGTCCGATACTGCGTGGGTCCCATCCAGTTACAAGTTGGTCAACTTCACACTGAGGAGATTGTCTTACTGGTTCTGGAGAAATCCACCGCTGGCATCATCCTAGGGCACCCATGGCCTGGCCTGGTCCTGGCCATGTCCCACTACTATCAAAGAATTTCAATGATTCCTTGGTTTCTTGAACTTCTACCGACACTTCATACATAACTACAGTTCCATCACAGCTCCACTTACCAACCACTTGAAAGGCAAGCCCAAGTCTCTATCCTGGAACTCCGAAGCTACTACTGCCATAAGAACCCTCCAGAAAGCTTTTATGTTGACTCCATCCTGGTCCATCCTGACCCACAAAAGTCCTTTATAGTCGAGGTTGACGCTTCAACATCCGGAGTTGGAGCCATCCTGTCCCAGTAGCAGGGGAATTCTCCTCCATCTGACTCCATCCATGTGCCTTCTTCTCAAGGAAACTATCATCGGCGGAGCAAAACTACAACATCGGGAATAGAGAACGTCTTGCCATTAAGCTTGCCCTTGAAGAATGTGGGCACTGGCTGGAGGGGACCCACCATCCGTTTGTGGTATATACTGACCATTAAAATCTTGAATATCTCCAGAAAGCTAAAAGGCTTAACCCCAGGCAAGCCAGATGGGCCCGGTTCCGGTTCTTCACCCAGTTCCAGTTTACCATCTCCTATTGTCTGGGGACTAAAAACACAAAAGCTCCATGCTCCAGATGATCATCCATGCTGTCCAGAAAATCCTGACCCCATCCCTCCCTCTAGTATGATTGTTATACCGATTCAATGGTCCCTAGACAAGGACATCGCAGCTGCCAGTGTCTCCGATCCTGCTCCGCCAGGATGCTCCCCAAACCATACTTCCATGTCTCACAGTCAAAGAACACATCTCATCCATACAGCGCATACCTCCCTGGGCATTGGTCATCCTGGGACCAATCGAACCCTCTTGCTGCTAAAAGATAGTTTCTGGTGGCCTGGAATGGCTAACGACATCAGAAGGTACGTGAAAGGATGCCGGCTTATGCCCTATGGCTTGAACACCTCGTAAATTACCAACTAAAAACCTCTACCTCTTCCCATTCCCTGGCATCCCTGGTCACACCTGGGAGTTGATTTCATCACAGACTTGCCAGCCTCAGACAGAAACACCTGCATACTAGTCGCTGTGGATAAATTTTCCAAAGCCTGTCATCTGGTCTCCCTGAAAGAACTCCCAACAGCCATGGAAATTGCTGAGGTACTTTTTAACCATGTCTTCACAACTTTGGCATCCCAGAAGACATAGTGTCAGATAGAGGCCTCAGTTTGTTTCATGGGTATGGAGGTCTTTCTTCTCACTTCAAGGTGTGACTGTGACCCTATCTTCTGGATAGAAGACCACCCACAGAGCAACGGACAAACCGAGAGGAAGATTCAGGAGACAGGTTAATACCTCCATACCTTTTGCTAAAGCCACCAGAACTCCTGCAAATTCAGAATTCCCTCCGTAAGCCTACCACAGATCATACTCCCTTCCAGTGCGTACCCGGCTATCAGCCTTTCCTATTCCCTTCGTCAGGGGAACCCTTAGATGTTCTATCAGACACACATTGGTTCCAGGAGAGCGAGAGGGTCTGGGACTCAGCACACCAACATCTCCAGCATGCAGTCCAACGTCATCAACATTATGGGGATGTCTGGAGAGCCTCCACTTCTACATTCCTTCCAGGACAGAAGGTATGGCTCTCCACTCGGGACATCCGGCTGAGTCTTCCCTGCAAAAAGCTGAGTCCCAGGTTCCTTGGTCCCTTTCCCATCATCCGACAACTAAACCCTGTTCAATTCAATTTTATTTGTATAGCGCTTTTTACAATGTTACATTGCTTCAAAGCAGCTTTACATAAAAACAAAGAATAATAATAAAACACAGAACAAATGTCAGACATGTTAATGGTATTATTGCAAATAATATGTGGAAGATATATAAGACACATATACTGTAAACTCAAGCTCCCCTCACAGTACAGAATTCACCCCATGTTTCATTTTTCACTCCTCAAGGCCTGTCTACAGGTTCTGTATAATAACACAACAGCAATATGAACCCTTTTATATAAATCTGAGTGAGTTTTGTCCTAATTAGTCATAAACTTTCTATTTACACTATATACACTATATTATACATATATTATACATTGTATATTTTTTTCTAGGTTTGTAAACCCCTTGAGCTGTTCAGAGATTTCTGTTGTTTTACCATGATTTTCTTATTTTATTATCACCTACTTTTTAAAAATTAAATGTCAGATGTAGGTTGATCAATTGGAATTTTTTGAGTAGCTAAGAAACTACATGAATGATTGAATTATTGTATGTGCAAAAGTAAGTGAAGCCCCAGCTGCATTGGTAAAGTCAAGTGGGCAACCAATTTAGGTTAAACACATTTGAGTGCTTAATTAATCAGTTAAGCAGACCAATCAAATTAGAAATTCTCAGGAAAGTGGTTAGGCAACACTGATTAAAAGAGAGAGGAAACCAACCAAACCACTGTAGTGCCAAGGAGTCAAAGAATGCCAAGAGAAAAGGAGATATCTGAGGACATCAGGAAGAAGGTGGTGACAGCCCATCAGTCTGGGGAAGGCTATAAGTCCATCTCCATTGGCCTAGTCAAAATCCGGATCTCAATTTAATTGAAATGTTATGGATCTGAAGGAGGCGGTACATACCAGATGTCCTTCCAACCTCTCTCAGCTGGAGAGGACCTCTCCCCAAAGACAGATGTGAGACACTGGTCAGTGGTTACAGAGGATATTTGGTTGAAGTCAGGGCTGCAAAAGGAGGTGCCACAAGCTACTAAATTAAAGGGTTCACATACTTCTGCACAAGTAAAATTTCTAGGTAAAAAAAGTGAAAGTTTTTGTTAGATTATCCCCTTTTGTTCAATAAATTACAAAATATATATACATAGATATATATATACAATACAATATAATATATATATATATATATATATATTTTTTTTGTCCATCATTTGGAAGTCTGCTTCACAAATTGGGTTTTGGATGTACATTTTATTAGGTTGTTCTATTTATTTTACACAAAGCCTAATCATGTCTGAAGGGTTCACAAACTTTTATGCAGCACTGTATGTGAAATAGGACATTGGACCAATAGTGTTTCATACGGAACTGTAAGAAATAGAAACTTAAACACTGACAAAATATTATGCATCCTTTGTTGTGTTAAGACAAAAACACCCATTAACACATAAAGGGTTTGTGATTTACAACCTTATCTTGTTAGAACTCAGAATTGCAAACTAGATTGTGAACAAACTTTGTTGGCTTGAGAAAGCCTGGCCTGTTAGAGGAATAAATGAATGAATGAATGAATGAATGAAAGAAAGAAAGAAAGAAAGAAAGATGTGTCTCATACAGTGATAAATGGATAGAGTTATAAATGGATAGAGTATGACTGACAGAATGATAGATAGCATGATTGGTATGTTGGAAGGTAATACCTATAGGGCATGATAGAGGGAAATACCTAAAGCACACTGACAGCCTGTTTCAAATAAGCCCTCCCACATCTTGCTTTAGATAAAAGCGTCTGCAAAATGCATAAATGTAAATAATTTTCTGGCCAAAAAGATTCCAGTCAATCACTAATATCAGTGCCATGATTGACCCTCGAATTGTGGATGGAGTTTTGCTAATTCATCTGTTCAAAAGTCGGCAATTGTACACCCAACAGCAATTTATTAAAGTGAAAGTGTTTTTTTTAAGGCTGTCATCATAAAGATGGCTTAAATGTTTTTCACATCAGTGACATGACAACTCCATATGTCCCTATAGCATTTTTATATTTGGCTTTAATGCTCATTATTCTGCGCTAGCATTGCAGCCACATTCGGTACATGTGTGAAATGATGACATTCAACGCAATCTGTCGCGGAACAGTGATGTTATAGCCAAGGCGAATCGGATATGTGTGTTTAGACTTAGGTTGAATGTCTGCATATTGGATATGTATCTGATTTAAATCCACATTTAAAAGTGGCCCAGATCGGATACGAAAAAAGTATATATTGTCAGTATACTGTATATTGACTGACACAGTCAGTGTTCTATGTCAGAGCGTGGGGCTAGATTTCGACTCGTCCTGTCTGTTCTTGGTTTACGTTCTGAGAGTTAGAGTCTAGACCCGCGCTCTGGGTGTCCGTTCTATGTGGAGGCACATGGCTTGGTTGTTTACATCTGCCATGTGCTCTCCAGTCTCGCGTCATTACCCCGTCCCCTTGTTTCCTCGTTCAGTCTTGATTTCCCTTACCTGTTTTGTAATTGTTCCCTGTTGTATTTAATGTCCTCGTGTCTGCTATCCTGTGCTGGTTTGTTCTCTTGTGTCTCGTCTCTTGTTTCTTGCTGTGTGCCCGACCTGTCCTGATCTGTTCCCGAGTCCTATCGGTTTCGCCTCGTGGTCCGAGATCTCAGATTTTTGTTTCGTGTTCCTCGTTGGGTTTGTTTTCATCGAGTGTTTCCTGTCGTGGAAGGTTTAAAGTCTATTCCCGTCTTGGTTCATTTTTTTGATTACATATTGATTATTTATTCTTTGGCTTTAAGTTCATATTCATTTATTTATATTTTGTATTGACATTCTGCCTTTTGTTCCTCGTTCTCACCCCTTTGTGGGAGCTTTGTGTTCCGTTTATTTAAATAAAGCCCCATGTGGGGAGTTTGTGTTTAATTTGTTTAATTTAAATAAAGTTTTGTTTGTGTGAATCGCTGTCTGCAATTGGGTTCTTTCCCGTGCAAACTTGACATATATCGTGTGTACAGACGTGCAACACATTCTGATCTGTGTCAGATGTGAGTAAAAAATCTGAATTTTTTTCTTATTTTTGCATGTTTTAGCATGATGCTAGTATGTTTTATCATGATGTTGACATGCTTTAGCATGACAAATATACTGAAATATGGATTATTATTGTTATATATAGTTGCTAGGGTGCTCTAAAAGGTTTTGCTAGGAAGTTGGCTAGTACTGTAACTGGCTATGAAGTTGAAACATCACCATTTGTTGCTGCCTGCTTAGCTGAGTGATATGAACCCCCCCACCCAAGACTCTAATCTGATGAAGAGTGATGTCACAAAATTCAACCCAAAGTTTTCACATACCTGTAAAAACATACCTTGATTTGATTCCTCATTCATGAGTCTACAACAAATCGTTCGGGATTTGATGAAACCATAGTTAGGAATAAAGATAATTCCCTACACCTCAATGGCCTCTATTATGTAGCCATTTCCCCCTTGGTCGAAAGAACAAAGCAATCAAAATATCAGGGAGCATCAAAGTTATGGGCTCCATTTTTGTTTTTGAGGTATTTATTTTGTAAATAACTGCCCATCTTTTTAACTGACATTCCCCCAGTATGAGGGACTGACTGCGTCTTTGATGTTCTGCAGTTGAGCTCTGTGATGTCTCTGCTGAGACATAAATGTTATTATGTTAACTATTAGAAACAAAAATGTTGAGATTTAGGAAAATAATTCATGGTAATGCCTTTGATGTGTGTTGTCTCACCATTGTCAACATTTGTCCCACCCAGGTGATCAAGACAGGGGTGGAGACCACCTGTAAGTGTCATGGAGTTTCAGGCTCGTGCACCGTGCAAACCTGTTGGAGGCAGCTGGCACCCTTCCATGAGATCGGCAAGCAGCTCAAACAACGTTACGAGACTTCGGTCAAAGTGGCCAGCTCCACCAATGAAGCAACTGGGGAGGGGGAGATGTCCCAGACCCGATCCCAGGGGCAACAACCCCCAGCAGGCCGGCGACCGGACCCTATTCCCCATACCACTGATCTCCTTCACATCGAGGACTCGCCGAGTTTTTGCAGGCCTAGCAAGTATTCAGCTGGCACATTGGCACGCAAATGCTACAAGGATAAGAACTGTGAGGCCATCTGCTGCGGGAGGGGACACAACACTCAGAGCAGAGTGGTGACTAAACCGTGTCAGTGCCAAGTACGCTGGTGCTGCTACGTTGAATGCAAACAGTGCACTCAAAGAGAAGAGGTTTTCAACTGTAAAGGGTGAAAACCATGACAACCATGCAAAATAACTCGGACAAGTCTACGGATAGTCAAGAGAGATGAGAGTGTGGAGTTGAGTGTGAAGTTGGCACGTTGAAATAGGTTGATTCTGTTTTTCTGGTTTGTTTTATCTCCAATTAATCAATTTTTTTTTAAAAGATGAAAGCACTTTTTAAGGTGTTGATGCAGGGTGATTTTTTCTGTGTTTTCCAAGAGGTGTAGTGTAAAGGCTATAAATATATGTAGCCTAAGGGAAGTCCACAGCTTTGAGAGACACCTTGGATCTAGACAAAACACTTTACTGAATAACTCTAAGCCAAGATATCAATCAGCTGTAAAAATCCAGTCCTTGGTGGACAATTGTTTGTCTAATGTTTTGGCAGCCTCTGAATAATAGCTTGGAAATGTTTCAGGCCATATGTGTAAGAGTATGTTTGTATGCGTTCATTCTAACAGCATTCATTTATAGACGTTGACGGTGTCATTGATGGTATCAGATTTATTTTACATGCACATGTATTCTATACCCACACAAGGGTTTGTGTATGCATATAAACATTTACAAAATTACAATTCTATTATATATACCACTTATCAGAGTTTTAAATAACCACTAACCACACAAATGTTGTTATTGTTTGCGTGGTCATGTTGACTTTCTATTGTAATTCTCTTCGACAAAGCCCTTCAGAAAGCAATAATTTTGGTTTGTGTTTTTCTGTGAATATAATTTATGGAACATTTCAAAGACAATCCCTGTGCAAAGGAGGAAAAATTATGTGCTTTACCTCTAGTTTTCTTTTATTTTTGCTTGACATTGAAAATCTTTTAAGTCCTTTCAAGATTTATCTCTGCCTTAAATTAACAGATGGTTGTTCAGGGAACAAAGGAAACCACAATGTGCATGGTTAAGAAATCTATGAGATAACACAAACTAGAGTATTTATCTCCTAGATTTAGGCTTCCACCAGACAATAGATCTGTCCATCCTCATTAAAAGCTGCTGATTTATTGCTGTAATCCCTGCCGCAGAGCTCTTCATGTGATGCTGGTTCAGTATGCCATGTTTTATGGTCACTGTATGTTCTAAATTATACAGACAGCTTAAGGGTACAACAAAGTAATGACAACAGCAAATGTGAGCCACATGTGAGTCTGCATTGGAAAAAGCTAAAATTTAAAACCCCCCATAGATAATGCTGCTGTAGGATTTGATGTTGTGAAATTTAATGTTGTTGGGCAATTTTGGCACCTGTCAGAATTTAAATTGGGATGGCTGTGGAATGGAAGTGTACTGTTTGACTCTTGTTCTTTATTGTCACATTGTTACTAGTTGCCTAGTTGAACCCAGCTGAAGTGGACAAACAACTATGCTTATCATTTAGTGGTTCTGTTTCATCAAATCTATTCACGATTATGGGGAGAGAGGGTAACGTTTGGTTAGGATAGGGACATATTCACCTGTCAAGATTGGCATATTTATTTAAGTCCATATAGATGTGGATGTTCATATATCTGTTTGGTAAAATAGTAACATTGAAATTCCAAATTTTGGAATTTAAAAGGCACAGCTGCTGTTTGACCAAATGACAGGATCAAAGTTTCTGATTGACTAGTAGTCACTTAGAAAAGACACATTTTGACAACGTATGTCTTTATATTCAAATCACGAGACTATCTTGACTATCTTGTAAATACAAATATATATATTACAAATGTATTTAAGTGAATTATATATGCTTTTCATTGTTTTAGCCAAGTGTGAATGAACTACTGACTGAGGGACCTACAAAAAGCAAAATGTCTCTGTTTACATGCTGAAGCTTAGAAGCTCCCCACGAAGTATTTAAGAACATGTATTTACAAATATATAAATATATAAATAACATTCAAATTTTATTTGATTTGTAAATAGCTATTGTCTTGGTTCTGTGGCATACACACATGCATACCGATCACAGGCATTTGGACATAAAATTACTGTGATATGAGTGTTTCAATGTACAATAGGGCTAACTGAGTAGAGGTACGCTGCTGTTGTAGATTCAAAATTAGATAGATTTTACATGGATTTTAGGTGTCAACCTTAGTGCTTTATAAATGCAGGATGTTACAAAATTATTTCTGGTAGGCATACATACATTGCCCAATACACCTGTGAGAGTGTGAGAGCTTAACCAAAACCAAACCAGGATCAACTAACACAAATCATGTGAGTTCATGCTGGTCTTTTAAGGAGGCCTTGAACATACAATTAGTATATTTGTCTTGTTTTCCAGTAAAAATATCTAAACACACTTAAAACTTAAAACTAGATTAAGTAGGCAACCTTAAAACTAATTTACTTAAGAAGCAAAAATTGTATATTAGGACTTATATACAATTAATAAATATTTAATCTTTTTCCTAGTTTCAAGCATGAATTTATAAATGTTTGGTTTTGTGAGGTTTACTCTAAAAAAATCGGTTTGGCCATTGCATAAGAAAATTAATTCTGTTGATATTAACCTTGGTAATATCTAACAGTTTTCCCTTTCAAGGCAATTTATCGTGTTTTAAAAATAAAAAATAAGACAAATATACTATATGACATGAAAACAAGGGGTACAGGAGCACACAGCACATTTTTGTTTTCTTTTATCTAATCTTATGAGCTGAATTCCAAACAGTTTTTGATGGGAGACATTCCAATTAAAGAATGCTTGGAAAGATATACATAAACCTTTGCACGCTACATGGAAACCATAATGGCTATGTTGAGTCTCTCATCAGTCATGGCCTGGGCCCACAGCAGAAGTTATCAGAAAAAAAAACATGCACATACATTTGAGACACATTTTCTACAGCTGCCTGTTCACATCTGTTCTGACTCAATAAATATATTTATGAGAAAAAATGTAGATACCATATATAGATTTCTCTTTTTGGTAGAAAGAAAGGAAACAGACAAACTATAAAATATTATAAAATTGTATAAGCATGTTTTGTGTTCGTAAAGTTCAAGTTGATTTTCTATTCTTTGCTTTTTTTAAAGAAAACTTCTGGCTTGCATTAAGTATGTGTTAGATATTTGCTTTTTGGGGTTGATGTAGTATACGATTCAATTCAATATAATTGTTTTTTCTGAAAATAGTTTTCCACCTAATGTAAAGCACAATGCAAATGCTCTTTTTTATCATTGCTATGCAACAATTTCCTTATTTAAACATAAGGAATGTAGACCAAAGAGTGCCAATATGTGGTATATGCAGTAACTAACATACAATAAGTCACAACCACCATAAAACATTATACATCCCAGTTAGCTGTAGCTTTGTAGCACAAAGCCTTACATTGAATATTTGTATTCTACTATATTGATTGTGAAATCAATTAAACCACATTTTTAAAGTCAGTTGATTTATTTTAGACCTATCTTCATTGAGAGCATATTCTGGACTCTTAAGATTGACCAAATAGAGAATAAAATTTTGTTGTGAATTCCAGTGGCAAAGTCACTATTCTAATTTTTGTCATGGTTTGTGCAACGCTGTAACTGTTTAAATGTTAAATTTCTTTTAACATCCTTAAAAAAATTCTTTTTTTAAGGATAGAGTTTTGTCAGTTGGTTGTCTTCTTTCATTTTTCTTGTCTTATGGGAAGCTATTTTCTGCTAAATTATTTTTCTCTACCTCATGTGTATAACTTGTAGGTATAAACTGATAATGAATGACTGATAAGAATTTATTTAAGTTATTTAACATCTTTGTATAACAAAGGAAAGAAAATATGAAAATAATAAAATACATTTTAAAACCAAAGAGATTTTGTTTCTATTTTTTAAAAAAGGGTTCACAAAAGTGAACAAAAAAGGGTTTCTCACTAAAAGGGAGAAAATCTAAAAAACAACGACCTTGTTCCTAATAAACCATAATCTCTAATACTAATGTGCTAACGTAAAAGTGAATAGGTTTAGGGGAACACTGGTAACCACAAACAGTAGACGTACAAGTGGCTGGTATTAAAATTGGAATAAAAATTAATTCATGTTAATTAAAGGTGTAAGTTACATGTTCTTGCCTCAAACAACTCACAGATCCTTGTTATAAATTCCCATGGTGCCTTTCCTGGTCATTGAACCCATGACCATGTGCATCAGGTGTACTTGTGAGTATATTAGGTCACCTGTAGAGCGTTTTATCGACTTCTTTGTCTGAAGGAGACATAAACCGGTGCCTGTGAGGCATTGCAACTTTCTTAGAGAACCTAGGTTACTAATTTAACGGAGAGACATTCTGTTACAGTTTCCGGACTCTTATTTTGTAGTTTCCTGGAAGTAAACCAAATATTTCCTTATTTGGTTTACTTCCTGTGATAGTGTTGAGTTGTATTTCTGTGGATCTTTGTGGATGTCTATGGTTTGTTAACGCTTCTGTACTTTTATGTTTCTACGTCTTAGTTTTAGTTTAACGGTTAGTGTTTGTATACCTTCTCACCTTTAAATACCTTTATGTTTATTACTCCTCGTTCCACTCCTCCATTATTGTTACTCCGTCAATACAAACCCTATTCTGTTACACATTCCTTGGGAGGGAACAACGGGAAAAGCAATAGCTGCTGCCACATAGTCTGTGTTGAAGCACAATCTACATAGATTTAAGAATCTCTCTATGGAGTCTCCATAGAATCTCTCTTTGGAGATTCGATATTGCTACTGTATTTATAGCCCAGAGGACCAGCATTCAGAAGTGAGCTGGTAAGGACTAGTTGCCACCACTCAAAACCACTATTTTCTCTAATGACCTCCAAAGGGAGCAGAGGAACCTCTATAGAAAGGGTGCTACTCCCTACTTTCATCTAGGGCCAGAAATCCAAGGAGAGCTAGGGGACATCTAGCTACAACTTATTGAAACACATGGCCTTTAATGGAGCTCAGGGGGAGCAGGGGATCCTCTATGGTGTGGACTAGTCTTTCCTTCACCCAGGGAGCCCGTAGACCAAGGGGAGCCAGCAAAAGACTACCATCACTCGACTCAACTTTGCCAGTCTGTGGGAGCCAAACTTAAAAATGCTAGCTGCAGCAATATAAAGAAACATCTTGGTGATGTACATAACCCTTGTTCTCAACACTAGGGGTTTGCTCTTGGCAGCCCTGATCGTCTCTTTATAAAAAGGCCAATGAATATTGGTGAGTGTAATTTGCATTATTCACTCAGATCTGTGCTGAGGAACCAGAAGTTTTGTCCTGACACTCCCAGTGAATCACTTCAACACTGTGGCAAGAGACACACAACATCTCATTGTGGAAAGCAAGGCATGGTTTAGAAGTCGCTGCTGATGGAAAGTGAGGGCTGGAGAGCTAATGGTTAAGGAAAACGCCTCTTGTTAATGAAATCTAACAGGTGTTCTCATTTTGCAGTGAGGCAAGAGACAGGATAAGAGCGTGGCTACTTCTATACGCTCTAGATATACCTCTAGAAAGTGTAATTTATTTATTAACTATATACTGTATCTACACTGATGAATCCTAAAACAAGCTGACATACATTTTGTGTGTGCCTGTGTGTTTAAGGGAGAATAAGAAAAAAAAATGAAATGAATTTCATGATTCATGAAATTTATGTTTAGTTAGTTTAACCTTTTCACTTTTGTTAATTATTTGTTAATACAATTTGTTTCATTGTACCGCTGTCTGCGTTTGGGTTCCTCCCGTCCACAACCCTGACAAGACTAAAGGAAATACATTAACTGAATTACATTTTCAGTTTCTTATTTATTTTAAAATTTTTAATGCTGGCAGGGCAATAAGAAATTTATGTACCCATGTTTCCATCCACAACCCACGTAAAAATAGTTTAAGACCTGTTACTAACAGCAAAGTTGTCAGTTTGCAGTTACTCTGAGATCCTAAAACAATCAAGGGCAAAGTCATGTCATCAAGGAACTAGGAACATGAAACTGGTAAACATGTCTGCAAAACTTGTTCATTCTATATCCTTGAGGGCACAAAGATTTATAACAGGTAGGTCAGGGCACCTATTTTCTGTAATGACAGACACCCGATTAAAGACTTTGAAGTTCCTTTTCTGTCGGTATCTCAACGTTGTGTTGATGACGACACTAGGGGTTTGTTCTTGGGAGCCCAATTGCTTTCGATCTTTTATACTGTATAAAAAAACAATGAAAGATTGGCGAGTGGAATTTGCTTTCTAGTCGCCGGACATCCGGGTATATACATGCAACACTCACTCAGATTTTGTCCTTCGGAATCGTGAATGTGCGGTCCGGACACCTCTTTATATAAGTGGAAAAAAAGGAGTTTTTTGCTTGTGCCTGCTGTGTGTTATGGTGTGATCAGCAGTGGTTTGCCTCGTCCCATCATCAGTCAGACTTCCAGGCATTTCAGCTTCAGCAGGGCAGTCACAGAGTCTAAAGTGCTTTTTTCTCTGCTCCCACAGGCATGTGGCAACTTTCGAAAGATGTCCTTCCGCCCTTGTGGTACTGGATGTGGCCGATTTGTTGCTCCCTTAGACAGTCACAATTGGTGCTTTGAGTGTCTCGGCCTTGAGCATGCTCAGGCACCTTTTGTGGATGGTTCATGTTCTCATTGCGAGGGCATGACCATGAGAACGTTCTGACAATGTCCACACTTATGGTCCAGGAAAGACATCTGTGGCTAAATCTGGCAGAGATGCGTGATGCAGACAGAGTGCAGAGTGCTGGCACCCACTTCCTCAGTAAAAGAGCTATTTCCTCTCTCCCTGGGTGTCACGTCCCAACCAGTCTACGGTTGGAGGGCCGGACAAAGTGTAAAAAATAATACTAAAAACAATAAAATAAAAAACTGTCTGATCCCTCTCTCCTGTCCCAGTTCATAATAAACACAACAAGTTCACAATTCAGCAAGGATTTATTTTCTTTCATAACAGAAACACAAGAAACAGGGATATCTTGCCAAAATAACAAATAAAACAAAGCTAACTAGGGGGTTTAAAGCTCTAAATTACCTAACAAAGAAAAGATCCCCCAAAAGAAATACAACTACTTCCCTAGCTCCCTAACTACCCAAAAACAGGAGAAAAATGTTATTTCAAACAAAAAGGTAATCCCCACAATAACTCAAAAGATGAATAAATGGGACGACTGGTTTAAACAATTAAATAAGAGATTTACAAAAACCTTGCTTTATAACAGAAGGTAGACTCGATCATACGGTTTCTCACAAAATTCACTAAATCACTCTTGATCTCAAATTGCACACATTTGCTGTCTGGGACAGAAGACAGAGGGAGAGCAGAACACCCGAACCACCTGACACGACTGCCCACGACGCACACACAGCCGCCAGCAGGTTCTGCATTTAAATGCTCCAGCCCCCCGGCTTAACCACCTCCAGCTGCCGGTCCAATCAAGCTCTACCAGAGGGGGAGAAAAAGAGAAAGAGAGAGAGAGAGAGAGAGAGAGAGAGAGAGAAAGAGAGTGTGTGCGCACGAACAACTGCACAGAGAAAACAATAACAACAACACATTTCACACAATTCATTATTTTACGTTCAGTATGTAACACTGGTTCTTTCCAAACTGCAGTTACTTCTGAGCCCCTCTCAGAGTGGCTCACTGATGGCAGTTTATCGCAAGCAGGTAAGTTGGCTTCTCAGGACTATCCGTCTCAGCTATGCGATTCAGTTCGCCCGGCACCCGCCCAGGTTCAAGGGTGTCCTCTTTACCTCTGTACCAGGTGGAGGTCACCACCCTTGTTGCAGAAGCGGTTCTCACTCCCCTTTCGGAACAGGGTGTTTCGATTTTTTCGACGACTGGCTCATTCTAGCTCATTTGCAAGATTTATGCACAGGTACCTCCTGCTACGGCACCTAGACCAGTTGGGGCTTCAGGTCCTCTTCGTGGCCCCATTCTAGACCAACCAGACCTGGTTCTCGGAGCTCATGCTCCTCTCAGCGGCTCCTCCATGGCACATTCCCCTGAGCCAGGACCTTCTCACTCAGAGACTGGGCATGCTTAGGCGCCCCAGGCCAGACCTCTGGAATCTTCACGTCTGGCCTCTGGATGTGATGCAGAGGACTTAGTGGGTCTTTCATCTGAGGACATCTTGAGGGTAATTTTTTCTAGCACCTTCGACAGACAATTTGGTAAATTCTGTGTCTTCCCCTTGGTAGAATTCCCCTACCTCACTTCTGAGTCTAGACACATTATTTACTTCCCTTCCAATGTAGCCCTAAATAAATTACAAATGTGTATATTCAACACACCAGGTTTGATGATAATAATACCAAATGCCATTTGTGTCACATGAGCAATCACAGCCCGATTAAGTTAGAATTACAAATTCTCCTTTTGGAAGTCAAAAGTTTGAAGCAACGTAGTAAACGTGCAAAAGTGTTACAGAAGATTTTTCATTTTTGGATAAACTGTAATATTTCTTACAGGATCTTTGACTCCACGTTATTATAATAGGCATTTGTGGAGACTTTAGCCCCATTGCATGCCTTCATTTGTGGTTTAGTGTAGAAAGCTATGATCCCAACAGTGTACGTCAGAGATTGTTCAATTTTTTTTTTAGAATATAAAACCTGCATATGTCTGACATGTGTTCGAGAATTAGACAGCGGTAGTATTCCCAGCACGCCTCACCCCGTCTAGCTTCCTGCCTTTTGCTGTAAAGGCAGCCATAACTGTACAGTAATCAGAAAAAGAAAGAAAGTCAGTTGAAACCCTCTTGTGTGCTGATGACAGCGCAAATGTACACAGCAGCCCCTCACTTGTTTTCTGTAGAGCAGAACTATGGAGCGGCCCATTCCACTGTGGTTTTGTTTTAAGGCGCTTTTTATTCTGCGTGAGGTTAGATGTGAAGTCAAGAACTGTGAGGTGAACAAGTAACAGAAACAAGTCACAGATTTGCATTGCAAAGTTTACAATATTTACTCATGTCAACAGTCATTGCACATACAATATCTGATTGTTACCAAATATATTTAATCTATATATATAATCTATATCTATATGTCTATATGTATAATCAATCTATATGTCTTTTGAGGAAAATATTTATATTATGCATATTGTTGTTACGGTTTAGTGTTTGTGAAATTGGGATAACTGAGACTAAGGAGCGGAACATGGAAATAAGTAACAAAGATATTTAATAATGTGAAAAACACACAAACACTAAACGTTTCAATTGGAGTAAAAGCAACAACAGACACACAGTAGCGCAGTTTATCTAAATAATCCACAGGAATACAGGGAACAAAAAACCAAAAGCACACACAAAACATCCACATAAATTCACAATAACCGACCTCCTAAACATCAAAAGGGAGAACTTAAATAGTGCTACTAATCAGGATGGTACAGGTGATTGTGATTATCATACAGGAAGTGAACCAAAAAACAGGAAAACAACAGAACTGAACAGAAACTTCAAAATAAGAGTCCAGGCATCGTAACAATTGTTATTTAGTTATGGCACAGTCAAGGCACAACAAAACGTTTGATGTACGGCATAATGTCTGGGCCATTGGTCACAGTATTAAACAGAAAAACAATGTAAAAATATAGCTGCACCACATGCAGCCTGTACCAATTAACAGTGGGCACTGGTATTTAACACAGTAAATAATAGGGGACTATTTAAAGACCATTTTAAGTGGCACTTCCTGTTACCAGTTGTATAACAGTGACTTACAATTGCCACATTATTGTCTTCAGCCCACAACAAAACACACATTTCCCATGTTTAATGAAAATCTCTAAACGCATGCAGAAGATATATGACCTGTTCCATTTATTACTATAAAAAAATTATTACCTCACCATAGCAACATCGTTCAAGATTCCGCTCTCACAATTAAGCATCTTCAAAATCTGTTTTTTACTTGAACCAGGTTTGATGCAACTTCCGTAAATTATAAAGGACTTTATTAAACTATAATTCTGCCAGTTTGTGCCGCTTTGACTGACTTAAAATAAATAATAAAAGAGAAAAAAACGTTTTTAAATCCATTTTTTTTTTAAATCAGCATCTCTAAATCTCTATTCCGGTGTCTGTTCTTTCTGCTTGAACCAAATATTATTTAATGAGAAAAGGTATTGAAAATGGTTGTGGTTATCACTATCCTCTTACAAAAGGATCAGCTGAATGGCAAAAACCTCTAAAGTAATTGGCATCAAATACTAACTGTTGAGCATACCAAGAGTTGAAAAGAAAAGTTTTGAGTGAAGAAAAGAAAGATTCTATTCTGGCTTTACTAGCAGAGGGATATACTGAGTGTCAGGTTGTGTCCATCCTTAAAATTTTAAAGACAGCAGTTCATAAGAACAAGGTCAAGCTGCAGACATTGGGGACAACAAAACTACAGAGGGGGAAAATTTAACATTTAGCCATTTGGCAGACGCTTTTATCCAAAGCGACTTACATTGCATTATACTACACATTGATCACTATACATTGAGTATGTGCAATCCCTGGGATTCATGCTCTAACCACTGAGCTACAGGAAAGCTATGACTCACTTAAGCAGACTCCAAGGTACTGCACTTCGGTGATCTTACCTCTCGGACAGGTCGTTTAGGGTGTCTTGGAGGGGAGAGGTGTCCAACCTGCAATGTCTAGACACTGGGGTGCCCCAGGGCTCAGTTCTTGGACCACTTCTCCATCGCTATTATGGTATTGACAACTGTGAGTGGCAGATGACGCTTTATCTTTGCGTCTCTAGGATCTGTCATTCAGAAACAAGGCTTTTCCTATCATTGCTATGCTGATGACACCCAGCTCTACCTCTCTTTCCACCCTGATGATCCCACGGTACCGACTCGCATCACAGCCTGCCTGACGGACATATCGTGTTGGATAAAGGACCATTACCTTCAACATTGCTAAAACGGAAATGCTTACAATTTCACTCAACCCATCTCTTCTACACAATTTCTCAATTCAGATTGACGGGTCGACCATCACTCCATCCAAGACGGTCAAAAGCCTTGGAGTAATGACTGACGATCAGCTGAGCTTCTCTGACCACATCTCTAGAACCGCTTGTTCCTGCAGATTCGCTCTCTACAACATCAGGAAGGTCAGACCCTTCTTATCGGAACATGCAGCACAACTCAGCACCTCCTTACCTGCTCTCACTTCTTATGTGCCCACCAGAAACGTCGCCTTGTGTTTCCATCCCAAAGAGGGAAGAAATCACTTACCCAGTCTCTTACTTTTACTCTGCCTGGTTGGTGGAATGAACTCCATAACTCCATCAGAATGGCATCATAAAATAGAGTTATTAGCTGTTTTCAAGAAACGACTAAAAACTCAACTATTTCATCTTCACTTCCTTGACTAATTAACTAACACATCGCCACTTCTACTTATTTTTTATTTTTTTTAAATTACCTTTGTTGCCTTCTTATACTGTGTTGAAATACCTGAGACCTGTCTATAGCACTTATTCATTGTTGCCTCTTATTGTTGAAATTGTTTCCATGTCCTCATTTGTAAGTTCCTTTGGATAAAAGCATTAGCTAAATGACTAAATGTAAATGAATGCCAACTCAATTGAATGTCAGTCAAAAATCATAGGACGACATTAAGTAACCTACAAAAAGAATGACAAATGGCAGCTGGGGTAAAGTATTTGAAACAGGCTCCTGAAGTCTTGCAAAGCTAGAAAAAGCCCTTCATCCATGAGAAGCAAAGAAGAGCCAGACTGAGGTTTGCAAAAGACCATAAGGATTGGACAGTAGAGGAGTGGAGTCATCTTCTTTAAAAAGTTAAATTTTTAGCATTGTCAAACACCTGCTCATCTAATGGTTAGACAGAGACCTGGAGAGACCTACAAGCCACAGTGTTTCACACCCACTGTGATGATCTGAGGGTGCTTCAGCAAGGCTGGAATTGGGCAAATTGTCTTTGTGAAGGGTGCATGAATTAAACCATATCCAAGGTTGTCCTTGAAGAAACTTCCTTCTGCTCTGACAATGTTCTCTCTCAGAACTGTTTTTTTCAGCAGAACAATGCTCCATGTCACACAGCCAGGTCAATTAAGGTTTGGAGAGAGGATCATCAAATCAAGACCCTGTCAAGGCCAGCCCAATCTACAAACCTGAACCCCATTGAAAACCTCTGGAATGTGATCAACCAGGAGTGGCATAAAGTTATCCAACAGCAATGTGAAAGACTGGTGGAGAGCATGCCAAGACGCATGAATCTTAAATATATTTCTGTAAGGTATTTGTAGAAAAGATTGTCTAAGATTCAGTTTTTAGCTGTTTCTTGAATATAGTAAGGGGTGCAGCAAACCGGACAGAGTTTGGAAGATCATTCGACCTGTGAGGGACGGTAAAGATAAACCTACGGGCAAGTGATTTTGTGCCCTTTGAAGGGGGTATTACAAGGTAACCTTCATTCGCTGACCATAGATATGTAAGAGTTTGTTATGGTAAGTTAGTGCAGAGCCAGTAGTGGTTTTGTTTGTGAGGAGTAAAGACTTGATTTTGACGCATGTGGTAGCCAGTGAGGGGAAATGAGGAGAGCTGTGACATGGGCTATTTTAGGCTCTTTAAAGTCAAGCTGCTGCATTCTGAATCAGTTGTAGTGGTTTGAGTGTCCGTGCTGGAAGACCAGCCAGTAGAGCAGTGCAGTAGTCCAGCCTAGAAATGACAAGGGTCTTGTGAAGCAGTGTCGCATGTTCAGTGAGACAAGGCCTGATTTTACTAATGCTGTATAAGGAAAAACTACATGAGCATGCTGTCTTGGCAATGTGGTCAGAGAATGTCAGCTGGTCGTCAGAGAAAAAGCAATTGGTCAGCAAGAGATGACAGTAGCATGTATGTTGTTCCTCAGTTTACCTTGTTTACTGGTTTACCTTGTTTCAGTTGTGTTGATTAATACCATGACATTTTCAGAGTTGTGTGAGCTGTTTTATTTATACTGCTTTACTGTATTTAAAACATTTGTTTGTGCTGCCACACTAATATGAAGCTGTCACCAATAAGATTATCTTGCGTTGCTTGTTACTATATTTACACTTTCAAAACGGCGTACTGCTTTACCGTGATATGAATCCGGGCTATTCACATGCTATAGGCTTTTGTTTTGTTAATTAAAAAGGTGTCTAGTGACCGTAAGAATATTTAAACTGCCTGCTTACTAGGGCTGGGCAAAAACATCAATTTTTCGATATATTGTTTTTTAAAATGTAGTCGATTCACAATGGACACGTATCGACCTAGTGGATTATACTAGTAATAAGATTTACGCAAATCTTATTACTAGTCTAATCCACTAGGTGTCATCCCCTTATTTACCTTGCGCTATGTTACAATGGAGAGTCCGTTATTCATTCATTTAATTCATAAAATGGCAGATTCAGGTGCGTTCCCGATACCAACCACACCTTCAAATAAAAAGTCAGAGGTATGGAAACATTTCACATTACACAAGAAAGATAAAGTTACAGTGGACAAGAACAAATCAAGAACTGAAATCAAAATCGAATCGAATATCGAGAATCGAAATCGAATCGAAATCGAATCGAATTAAGAACTTGAAAATCGAAATCGAATCGGAACATCTGAATCGATACCCAGCCCTACTGCCCTACTGTATTTGTCCAGAGGACTCAGCAACCCCTTCTGCCTTCTCCTCCAATTACTCTTTTTCTTACACTTCCAAACAGGCAGGGGTGGTCATGCTTATCTTAAGTAACTGAAAATATACTACTGTCTTAATTCTCCACCAATGTTCACTTTGCAAAGACCTTGTCCTACACCACCAAGGTGTACATTCAGTGTTTGACTGAATGTAAAAAATTTAAAAAAATGTCACAGTGTCTCCAGAAACCTTGGAGGCAAAAGATATTATAGGAAATATTTGTAAACTTATTTTCTCATTTTCTCAATTTCTCATCAGAAATTTTTTAACAAAGCAGAAAATTTAGTTCCGCTACTAAGTGCCTTAGCAAATGGATTGTGGGTGTTCTTCAGTCTGTCTGTGGGCATGCTGACCTTTGTCAAATCAAAAATATATCTTTCCCACTGGGAAATTGCATATAAATATAATTAAAGTGGGAATGTCTGGATTTATGTCTGGACAACACCAGTTTGTGCAATTGTTGAAGAAAGATTTTATGTAATAGCTATACTTCATATACCTAACAGAGTACTTTTTACTAGTACTGAATAGTTAAACAAAATTTCATTTTTCATTTAATCAATCATTTAAACAAAATATAGCACAAACAACAAGGGTAAGACTAGTCTTAAAACAACATTCCTATTAAACACTTAAAGCCCCTTAAATTATTAGAATTAGTGACACTGCAGGATGCTGGAACAGGAATGTTGTTTGAGGACCAACAAAAGGTGTTAATTCAGCCACACATCTGACTGTACAAAATTATTGTATATAATTTTAATGCGCATTATATAGTCAATATAGATTCAGTTAACTCAGATCTGTAATGCACACCTTATTTCTTTAAGCAGTTTGATTTCTTTCAACAGAATAAAGAATGTTATGGAAATCTGACAAAATACCTGCTCTTATAAAGTTAGAAATTAATTATACGGCACATTTAACCCATGCCTAACTCATTTTTTATATTTCTTTCATCAAAACTTTCTCGTTTATTGGCTTCTTAAAAAGGGAGTGTTAGGGCTGATGGTAAGTGGCAATGAGCTAGTTTCTGGAAAATGTGATCGGCTTGTAGCCTGGGCTAATTCACTTGCTCCAGCCCCAGAATCAACCCTGTTTACAACTGTTTTTGATTGTTGTTAAGTACCTGTCAAGCTTCCCACTCATCTTTCATACTGGGAAAACATATGAGCTCAGGATTCTTCAGTACAGGAGCAAAGTAAAATGTGCCGGGTGGAAAAAGTGTTTAGGCCTGTGCAGAATAAACTGTCTGTGACAGTCGCAAAACTTACTCAGTGGCAAAGACGTGAATGAAATTTAACATAAACTCTTAGCTTCTTGTGCAGCTTTCAATTCGTTTTAGATGAGGCTAGTGATGGAAAGATTAAACTAACAGGCCTATTTGCAAGAGATTGTCTCTCAAGGATGCACTGTCTGCAGTGAGCTCTTATGTCAGTTTCAGTGTTAATAGGTATGCAGTGGTAAGCTGCGAACAACCTGTCTGGTCTATAGAGAGGCACAAGAAGTGTGTAGAGGCAGACTGTGACTGACCCATAAATCACCCATAGAACATTTGCAATGTGATAGCTGGTCTCTTTGTTTTTGAAGAATACAGATATAAAATATAGATCCTAGTATTGGGGCATCTATAAAAATGGGAAGGGGAAGGGAAGGTAGAACAAAGTGCAAATAGAGTGTTTCTAATAAATACAAATTAAATAACAGCAAACTAAAACAAAAAGGGAACCTAATAAACAAAGAACATCCACAAGGATATATATGGGGAGACCAATCAGTGAAAACAAGACAGACGAGAACAACCAGGGTGGGGCCATAGGGACAGGACTACAGCTAGGACAAAACTACAGGCACACACATAAGCAGACAGTTTGCATTAAAAATTGTGATCTAAACAATTATTATTGACCAAAACTCATAGGTCTTATTTTCACTTATTGGTCTCCCCATATATACCCCAGTGTTTTTTATTTTTGTCATCTTGTGTTGTCTTTGTATGGATGTTCTTGTTGCCAAGGTCCATGTCACCTATAGGATGAATTGGCCATAAATGCAGCGTATTTATTCTTAGGTGTAAAATGGCTCTACAGATCACAATACAAACCCAAACCAAATGAGGTGACCTTCCCACTACTTTTCAACAGAATATTTAGTAATCATGTCCAATAATCCAAAAGCATAACTTACCCCACATAAGTTCTGTCATAGTCAGATAACATGTTTTCCTTTAGGGAAACAGGGTTCAGGGTTAGCAACATTTTACTTAACACAGTAATTCCATCTATTATGCCATTATTCATCTTAATCTCTAAAGTAATACTGACCATAAAGGTATAAACAGACAAACATTTGAATCAAAATGTATTTCTGTGTATCTGTGTCGGTTACACATTGTTTGTAAAGTCAAGCATACGATATAGAAAGAGAGTTACTGTTGTAATTCATACATCCAACTAGTGTGAACTAATGACTATAGTCTGTACACAGCTTAGTCTGTAACTAATGGTACCATGTTAATTTGTTGGCAGTACCTTTTACTGTGTTGTTTTAAAGATGGAGTTGAAGTTATTGTCTATGAACCTAGCAGGTGTCTGTTATTTATGTTGTTACGTTCTGAAATACCTTTGCAAGACAAAAAATGCAATGTATTTTGCGTCTACCATGTCTACAAGTGGCTGTCACAATTAAAGCTGGACAAGGCATAAGACAGTAAACTGTGTGAGTGTCAAAAGATATATGTCCGCAAAATGACAACCATACATCTCATATAAACTCACGTCGAAGCATAGAGGAAAAAATTAGGTTGCTTGATGTATCTTACTTGCCCAAGGAAGGAAAATATGTGGAAGATATGTGACTTGGCATTTAAGATGGGAAATGGTCATACTGTGGAATGTTCTGTAACACATAACACATAGGAAAGGTCATGGTGTACAGAGATGCCAACAAGAAGCTCTCTCGGTTCTTTATATATCTTTTCTCAAATGAGGCAGCTGAAACACAGGTGACATTTGGGATGACAAACAGAGTGACACACTAGCTCCATGCGTAACACAGCTGTGAGGTGGGCAAACACACACATATTCACACATAACCCTCAACGGCTATATTCCACCAGCAACAATGCAGCCTAACTGTCATAGTCTAAATGAGGAATAAATCTTTGAAAGTGTTGGTGCAAACATATTATTATGTGTTTCATAGTACTCCTTGTGTGATTGTGTATGCTGTGTGATGGAAGTTAATATCTAAAATATTCTCCAAATTCTCAAAGTGACAGCATCTGTTGACTTGCATGGTTTCAGGTAAAAACCCTTTATAGTTCTGTTGAAGATGAAAAAGTCACTTACCTGTACAACTTGTCTTGCGAGTAAATTACCAGCAAATTTTCATTTTGGGGTAAAGTATCCCTTTAAATTGTACTTCAAGTGCAGAGTTTGTCCT
Source organism: Botia almorhae (assembly GCA_036877575.1). Taxonomy (NCBI): domain Eukaryota; kingdom Metazoa; phylum Chordata; class Actinopteri; order Cypriniformes; family Botiidae; genus Botia; species Botia almorhae. The sequence continues at coordinate 65,240 of JAZGTJ010001028.1, forward strand.
GTAGGGGGAGCGCAAACAAACTGAAAAATTAAACTGTTAGTAATGCAGGACTGTAAATAGCCATTTATCAGGTGATTATGTATCATAAAATATTGAAAATCTTAATGGTAAAGTCAACAAAGAATGCAATAAATGTACCATCAATCAGTGAATTTGAGTTCAATGTGGGTTTATTAGCAGTAGTTTCTGTGCCGTTTTTTTTTAAACAGCAACCAGGGAAAACAATAAAAGGCATGACACTTTTGACCTGTACACTTCCGGACTACATTTCCCAGAATGCACCATGCCTGAGGTTGATTACACGCACCTGTTCCTGATTGACTCTCTCGCTATTTAAGCACCAATTGGACTCATTTGCTTATTGTGAAGTCTTGTTTTGCCCTGGCAACAATTCTGAGCTGTTTTCCCCTGTGTTTTGATTTGGATTGTTTATTACTCTTGCCTGTTTGCTGCCTGCCCCAACTTGGATTGTTTATCTCGTTTATCACTGTTTGCTGCCTGCCTTGATCATTTCTGATCACTTGATCTGTTACTGATTCTGCTCTGCCTACGTTGTGTTTACTGCCTGTGTTTGACCTCTGCCTGTTTGACCACCATGCGTCTGATGTTTTGTTACAGAAGACTTCACCACAAAGCGATTCAGCAGCTTTCCTCCAGCTGTCAAATGAGCTATCAGTGCAAGCTTCCCAGCTCGCTATGCACCAGCATCAACCGTTCTCACACCACCAATCTCACAGAGGAACTAGTCAAGGCTATACAAGATGTGCGCCTCGTTTCCCTCCACGACAGCATCTTCGCCCACACCTAGCAGCACCGCTCCTGTTACCTTGTCCTCCATCAGCCCTTGCCTCACCTTTCCGGATAAGTTTGATGGCAACTCCTCAAAATGTAAAGGTTTTTATTACAATGCTCTGTTTGTGAACCAACAGCTAAACCTACAGTGCTGCCGGAAAGTTTGTGAACCCTTCAGATTAGGTTTTGTATTAAAAAAAAAATAGAATAACCTAATCAAATGTACATCCAAAACCCAATTTGTGAAGCAGACTTCCAAATAATGGACACAAACAAAAATATATTGTGTCAGGGTCCTGGCTTTGGATCCCAGGTATTCTATATCAGAGCGTGGGGCTAGATTCCAACTCGTCCTGTCTGTTCTTGGTTTTGGTTTCGAGAGTCAGAGACTGGACCAGCGCTCTGAGTGTTCGTTCTATGTGGAGACACATGGCTTCAGCTTTGTTTACATCTGCCATGATTCTTCGTTTGATGTTCGATGTCACGCACCTGTTTGTCATTGTTCTCTGTAGTATTTAATGCCCTCATGTCTGCTGTTCCGTGCTGATCTGTCCCTTCATGTTTCATTTGTGCTTCTTTTGTGATGTTAATCTCGTCTGTGTAATCCAAGCTCCTTGTTCTGTCCATTCTCCTTTGTTGGTTTGTTTGTGTTTCTCGTTGGGTCCTCTCTTGTCGGTGTCGTCTGCGTTCATTGTTAACAATTCCGTTTTTGTATGTTAAAAGTTTAGTCCACTTTTGTTTATTTGGATTTTAGTATTGACACTCATTTTCTTTGTGATTAATTTATGCATAATTCATTATCGTTTATTTATATTTTTGTTTTGAAATTACAGTTGCCTTTGTTCCTTGTTTTTGCCCCCTTGTGGGGGTTTTGTGTTATATTAATTTAAATAAAAGGTTTTGTGTTAATCGCTGTCTGCGATTGGGTTCTTTCTCCATGCGCCTGTGACATTGTCATTATTTATTGAACCAAAGGGCTTAATCTAACAAAAACTGGAAATTTGACTTGTGCAGAAGTATGTGAACCCTTTAATTTAGTAGCTTGTGGCACCTCCTTTTGCAGCCATTACAGTCTCTTACATCTTCTTTGGGGATTTTTGCCCACTCCTCCTTGCAGAACTCAGCCAGCTTCAAGTCTAGACACATTTCAATTGGATTGAGTTTGGATTGAGACTTTGACTAGGCCAATCAACAGTGTAAACCTTCTTTCTTTTAAGCCATTCCTTGTGGATTTGCTTAAATGCTTAGGGTCATTGTCTTGTTGCATCACCCATTTTCGGCCCAGCTTCAGCTCTCTGACTGATAGCAGGAGATTCTGGTCAAGAACTTGTTGATAGATCTAAGAATTCAAGTTTCCCTGAATAATATGGAGTCACCCTGCTCTGAAGGCAGAAAAGCAGCCCCAGAAATGCATGACTGCTTTGATTATGGCTTCCGGTTCCTGTCTGACTTGCTGCAAGTGGTTTGTGCCTCTGCTTAGCCTTGCTCTGACTCTCTTTTCTCAGTATTTTCTTATCTTATTACTTTTGGTGTCTAAGTTATTACCGTAACTTGTTTGTGTATTGTTTACATCGTATTGAATTAACTTATTGTTTTTCATCTGCTCGAGTTTATCAAACAACTGCGGTAAGTAGGAATAACTCGTAAAACACGGTGAGACATGGCATCTTCATGGCATATTCATGGCATTCATCTTCATGGCATCTTCATGGCATCTTCATGATAATCAATCCAAGATGGCGGCGCGACAGTAGTGCGCAGCGGCCGCTCCGGATACAAAATGGTGCTTTTTGTTTGTTTACGTGAACATTCAACGGCGCATGGACATCGATGCCACCGGTGTCCTTGTTTACAACCGCAACACACTCAGAGAATACAGGAAAAACGCTACAACCACTCTGCAAAATGATCTGCTGGAGAAGCTACGCGATCTCGGCTTGCTGCGGGGA
>JAZGTJ010001029.1:1237-67908 GCA_036877575.1 Botia almorhae
CGTAGGGGCTAGCAATAACAACCAAGCTTTAAAAGCATACGATCCCACCAAAGCCATGCCCCCTTCTCAGACCGAACGCAATGATTGGATGAACGTTTTATGGTCCTGTGCCTTCCACAAAAGATACATTTAGGTTTAAACTTAAAATTTTACTTTGCGATGACCTTCATAATGAAACCAGCATCATAATGTTTCTGGAGAAGATCACCCACCCTGCCTTTAATGAGCTGTTATGAGAAATCAATTGCCTGAACGTGTGATTTATCCCTGTACAGGTGCAGACCACCACCATGTGCATCTCTGTCAGCCTGAGTGGATCTGTGGTGCTCGGTTGCCTCTTCGCTCCTAAGATTCACATCATCCTTTTCCAACCGCAGAAGAACGTGACAACGCTGAGGGCCAAAGACAACCGCTTCTCCACCGTGGCGACCGCACCGAGCTCCACCTACTCGCAAGGTAACCACATTTACCAAAGCTAGTGAATTAATGAAGAACCACAGCAGAGAAATTCAGTCACCCATGTACATTCCTAATGAACTAGAATTAAGCTTTAAAAAGATATCAGCAATAACGGAGCTGTGACTTGTATGTCTGTTTACGTTCATGACCACAAATGTATTCCCACAGCTTCAGCTTCCACTATAGTGCCGACGGTGTGCAACGGAAGAGAGGTGGTGGATTCTACGACATCCTCATTGTGAAGACAAAAAAAAAACCAGAGAGACGGGACCAATTTTATCAGTTTAGCAAAATCAGGAGTTGAATCCGATTTATTAAACGCATCCTGCTCTGTACACACTAGTGGAGTACGGCAAACTCTGTTCATCTCCTGATTTTGGAGAAAAAAAACTACCTGGACACTTCTGAATCATGATGATAGTCAAAACCACCTTCGCCAAGCATGTTTGTATCTTTCAGTTACACAGTAAAGCTTTTGTTTATGATCAAAACAAGACTTTATCTTCCAGAGCCAGTGTAAATGTGACTATAAACCACGTGCCACGTTTGTCCATCAGATCTGAGACCACCTTCATGATGCCTGGACACGACTGGCAATATGTACTCTAGATTTTTGTGCACTACACAACATATTAACTAGCGTAATGTTAACAGTAGATTTGAGTTCTCGGTCTGTTTAACGATTTCATTGGACTCCATTCAAGGAATGCTTGAAGTAACTCCGAAATAACACAGTCTCGCATTACTGAGCAGGCCTGGTGAACTGCTACCAGTACAGGAAACAACAGGAGAAATGAGACGCACAAAATATGGTACAATTTGTCTTATGTACCCCAGGGTATGTGACTTTAGACTGTATTCTCAGCTAATGGGAGACTGTAACCAGTTGATCTTGTTTTAGTTCAGTGGTAAAATTGTAAACTTTAATCCAGAGATGCGTTAATCGTCCTTTTAGTGCTGTGATTAAAAAGTTTCATGTTTAAAATAGTTTAGGTATCTCTGCAAGATGGAAAGCAACTATATTCTGTATTTTCCTTTTTAAAACTCAATTACATTAAATTTGTAGTGGTCCGTTTGGAAACAGTAGACAATGCAAATGTTTTAACGTGAACTTTGGTAAACCGGTCAGTGTTATTATTGTAAAATATGTAAATAAATTCTTTTTAAAAAACAAAGATGTCATTTCACTTTGAAGTGTTGTGGTCCAGCGCCACGGTTACCCGAATCGTCCCTTTTAAGCAACGCAAAGCAAAATACTGATGAATTTAACAGAAATTTAATCACACTTAATTATGTTCTGTGGTGTAAATTAAACAAAAATGTCAAAAAGTTCTCCATTCGGATCCACACGTTACTGGACAACATCTGTCTCTTTTGTTTGTCTTTTAAGCGGAATGATATACAGTCCGTTTTTAGCCTCCTTTATTCTCCACCATCGGCCCAACCTGACAAAGAACGAACAAAACGGGACACGTTCAATTTTATGAACATCAATACAATAAAACAGCACGTGAATAACGCATGGCAGAGAACCAACGCTCGCATTACACTAGTGCCACCTAGTGACAGAGGAACGTCATTGCATATATCAATGCTTTGAAAGTATATTGCATTCTGAGGACCAATTAAACGTGGCCAAATAACATACGAATATATCAGATTCAATTATTGGCTGAGGCATCAATAACAAACAATTACATGCAAATAGACAAAACTAACTTAATTTTTAATGACGACATGCCGACGAACTACGCAACACTCAAAGAAATTTGTAGATGGATGTGACATATTGATTGCTTAAGCTCAAAATATTCATTTTAAATCTGAAAAAAACAGTGAGGATAATAATTTGACTGTGTTTGACTAAAAGAAGAAAAGGTCACACACACCTAGCATGGCTTGCGGGTAAGTAAAATAGGTTAATTTTCATTTTTGGATGAACTATTCTTTTTAAAACACCTCACCTGTGCTCCTGGCCAATTCCTGCCACGAGAAACTTCCCAGAATTAGAGAATTTCAGGCTGTTTACAAATCCGGTCTAGGAGACAAAGTGACAACCGTTCATTAACATTCATGTCGGGTTACGATCGTCTTAAGAGATCCTCGCACATTTTCGAGTGCTGTGTAATCAGCACAGACATCGTGCAATTTAAAAAAAAACTGGTTTGATGAATTAATACATTATTCATTCTCTTCAAAATGAAGGACCATCCAAACACACTTCAACAAAAGTGGCCGGCTGTAACCAGTTCAAACAGGGCTGTATGGATGTATATAACTCACCACTGGGACACTGAAGAGGGGCTGCAGACCTCGGAATCCCTGCCCACACTTCCAAAGCTTCACTGATGAATTATGAGAACCTGTGAAAGGACGACAATAACAGTTGATAGTAATCAGGTGTTTATACTGCGCTTGTGTACAGAAACACAGAAAGCTGAGTCGTAACGGAGTGAGTAGATTTACGGAGCAGATTATAAAGAGCTTGAGGGTAACAGTGTGTGTTGACAGAACAAAAAGACCAACAAGCTTCAGTATTAACTGCATTGGTTTCACGGCCTGTGTGTGTCACCATACCTGTGCGATTTTGTGTGTGTGTGTGTGTGTGTGTGTGTGTGCACCTGAGGCACCTGACGCTATGGTGTCGGAGTTGTTCAACGCCGCCACGGACGACACCCAATAAGGTTGCTCCAGACCCGTGTTGCCGTGGCAACCGTGGGCTTGCTTCACTGTGCCCACCGGCTTCTTCTTGTTAACACTCCAAAGAGACACAGACCTGTAAATACATCAGGAGTAAAATAGCATTTATGATTTAAAGGCACTTAAACTATTAAGTAAACATTCTCATTCTTAGGCCAGAATCCTTTACAGTCTGTTTGACTGTGCAAATGCTGCTCTACACAAAAAAATGCAGATAGATAAAAATCTTACCCATCATCACCTCCTGTAACCATGTGTTCCTCATTAATCAGCTGAATACAATCAATGGAGCTCCTTCAGACAGAAACGAGCATCATTAAAACTGACCAATCAAACGAACCATCTGCTGAGATTCAACATCATGGGTCATTTTTTATCTACATTGAATATGCAGAGACGACGTCATAACTGAGGTCAGTCACAACTACAATCTGACCACAAACATCCACATGATAAACTCACTCATGTCCGTTAAAGACCAGCTGTGACTCTTCTGCGATCTTCCACACTCGGACTGTTCGGTCTCTGCCTCCAGCGGTCACACATCTCTCCCTGCTCAGACAGTCTAATCCTGTGATCTGGTCCTGATGGCCAAACCTGATGAGAAACGCACACAAAGGAACATTCTGTATAAACCATAAAGGTTCCATTATGAATACAGCTCCCTTCTTTATTAATTACATGACCATTAACTTAATGGACTCACAGGGTTTCCACATATGCATTCTCATCCACATTCCACACTTTCACCGATCGGTCATGTGATGCGCTGTAGAGGTCATGGGTCCCTCTTCTAAATGCCAAACCCTGCGGGGAGAGAAAGAGAGAAGTTCGTGATGTAAGGTGTGAGGACCGACAACTCGACTGCAGAGGATTTTGTATCATAAGTGAGTTTGTCACTGTGCTATTTTAGGGTTGTTGCATTTTTCATAAATGCTGCGATTCGTAACTTTAATCTCTCTACAGCCATTTCTGTTTAAAACGTAAAATTGCAGGTTACTTTTTGTAATTATCGTTATGTGTGAAACAAAGCCAAACTGACATTTTCGGGGGAATCGGATCTGACACCTCAAATCATAAATCATTGTTTTAAACTTACTGTTGTGAATTGGCGTAAGGTAAGGAACTCTGAACAGGTTACAGATTGTTGCTTTAACAATAAATAATGAACCCACTTTTCAAGCGTTCATTTGGTTTAAAGAATGGGAAAGATCTAACGTTAATCTAACGTAACGAGAATCTAACGTTAAAGTATCGCTGACAAATATTTCCTCGTGAAATGTTCAAATCATTAACACGACCTCCTGCATGTGAATAAAGTGATGTTTTACTCACCGATACGGCATCTTTGTGCCCTGTAAACTTGAACAGGTGCTTGCATGTTGCGGCATCCCAAATCATAATGAGTTTATTCATATCCCCAGTCGCCTGTTACATACAATAATAGGAAAGCTATTAAATATTACACCAATGTTGTATTACTTGTATGTAATGAAGGCCCCTGCAGTGGTTACAGCCTATCCACAGATGGCTTGTCCATGGACCGCCCGCAGACGTCCTCTGTGTCTATTATTATTGCCTATTATTGCAGTATGATCTATTTTAAATAACCCAGCCACTAAATAACAGGTAAACAACACAAACGCTGATATATTGCAGTAATGCATGTTAGTCAGACAGCTCTGCCTGTCTAGAAGGGCGACTCATTACAATCACAGTTCTGGCTAACCCCCCTCCCCACACACACAAACAACATTAACGAACTTTACAAAAGTTTACATTTTACAACTTTACACTCTGTAAACAAAAACAGAATTCCAAAGGAGAATCGGTAGCTCTGAGAAGCCCCTCTCACCAGGTATTTGCCATCAGATGATATGGCCATACACAGCACATGTGCAGCGTGCCCTGCTTGCCGATCTTCCGTCCCTTTCCGTCCACCTGCAATCCTGTGCACCTTCTTTCCACTCTCCACCTCCCCTGAAGACGCACATTATTCATTCGATATTTGTTCATTTAAAGGCCCATCAGCCTGTTGTATACTCAACAAATCGACGCATGCATTAGCATGTTAAGACACTGTTTACAACACATGCATATTATTTACATGTAATTGCCTTGTCATCATAGTATACAATATTAGTAATGTGGCAAATGATTTTGCATTACTGCTCGATTCCAATACCAGTTTCACCACACAGAACTTTTCACTGGACTGAGAGAGACTCACATTTAATGATAGAACAGTCTTTGCTCCCTGAGAAGATGTATTTCTCATCTGGGGTGATGACGAGGCACGTGACTGACAGTTTGTGTCCCCTCAACAGTCTGATCTCTGCCGGGTCTGGAGCCACAAGCTGATGGTGATCAGACAAATATCAGCATCAAACAGGAAGTAACAGAGCTGAATATAAATCTACAGTGATGGGAAGTAACGGAAACATCACTCACTTCTTTGGCTATCATTTTTTGCAGCCTGCCTTTCTGTTCCAGCTGTAATGAACAAAGATCATTTAGTGATGTATCGAGTTAGAACAAACATCAAAAAGCAGATGTATAACTGTTTAATTAAGTGAACGTACCACATCCTCCTGGAGTCTTCCAGCTATCATGTCTGTCCCAAATGACTCATCTTCAGCTTTCTTTTCCTCTAATAACAAAAGTGAGAGCAATACGTTCAGATGTAGAAGCAGTACCAGTAGCCTAACTGGTAGGTAACAGCACCAGCAACACCCAAGCTGAGGGTTCGATTTCCAGGGCACATACATAGTCATCACATCTGTACACTTAAGTTACTGTAGGTTGTTTTGAATAACAGCCAAATGAATAAATGAAATCACGCTATCAAGAACACAAAGTTTGTTTGAGTGAGATCAGAGGTTTGCATGGTTGATCTTCCACACCTTCCGTTCTCAGCTGCTCCAGGTAAAGTTTTGCCAGCCGAAGTTTCTTCTCTTGCGGCGTCTCCTCAATTTCATCGTCTTCGTTTTCTTGCTGTTGTCTATTTGGTACGGAACTGTTTAAACGAGACGAAAAGGATGTGTTAAAAACTCTCTATTTCAGAATTCATCTCACAGAACACACTGTTATAGATAAGTTACCTCTCATTTTCTGAGTCACTTGATATTTCTTCGTTCATTCGTTTATTAAACTTCTTCGGTCTTGCTTTCCCATCATCCGCGTTTCTCTGAACACGCAAAACAGTTACATTATTGTGACCGTTGTATTTGTAATGAGTGGGGAAAAGTTGGGTGGTCCACACAACAATATTTAGATGACCAGTAACAGAAAAGATCGTGAATGACTGTTATATAAAGGTAAAACATTATAAACGTATGTATTCCTCAGTGCTATAAGCTAACTAGATACGTACCTTTCTTTTAAAAGCAGATGGTTTATCTCCTTTACTAACAGCCGCAGCGGCGACCTTCTTCTTTATAAAGAAAGATGACATAGTGGTGTATATAATCCGCTATTTTTAATTTACTGATTTCAGGCTAGATTTAACTTAGGTCGCACTCACATGGTCACGAACACATGCGGTGTGTTGGATGTTTTACATGTGTATATGTGCAGCACAGCGCCGCTCAGTGGAGTGGCGGTACGGTGGCGTTTTGTAGCGCATGTACAGTATCGAGTATCCTTATGAACATATATTTTACCTATTACATACATTTGCATTGCGTACGTACAATATGGGTCACATTTGCTTATTCGGCTTTGTAACCCATTAAATGGGCAATGTACACTTACTGCCATTTACAAACAACACTTACTGCCGGCACACAGCAAATACCTTCAACTAATCACAACAGCTGCCAGTGGTGACTTTGCTCACCTTTACAAACACAGAGCTTACCAGACCTTACTAGTCTTAACAAGYAAATTAAAATGAAAGTACAGACTTTAACAAAACGTATATATTTAAATTGAAATTCTTTTATGCCTCCAGAACTCTATAACGTTGAAGAACTTTTAGAGAATGTTAGTAACGTTCTAAGAACGTTCCCTGTTGGCTGGGTGGTCTCTTCAATTCTGACAGCATTTCTGTCATTGGACTTTTGGCCCAAGCCCAGCATGTTTCTTTGACTTAGGTTTTATATGCTGGGTTATATAACAAAGTAAATCTGCTTGAGGGCGGTTTCACAGGATTACTGCATACCAACACATTTAAACAGACAACAGGGTGAATTTAATGAATTTAACAGATGTGTTAAACGTTAATGTAATGAGGTTCAAATATAGTTCTATCAATTTAAATCTCAGTTTATCAAGATTGTTTCCTCAATTACATAATTCATAATTTTGGGGACTTTTTTCTGTTCCAGTGGGTAGATTTAAATGAGTGAAATACAGATGAATCTTAACAGATAAAGCAAACTAAACGAGGGTGAGAGGCTGCCAATAGTACATTTGTAAATGCTATGTTGTGACAGTGATTAGTGTACGAGCTTTACAAAAACACCCACATACCATCTGTTCATGATACTGCAGCTAAAAACAGATGGTTACTAAGAATAGAACAGTGAGAGAAACTTCACATTTTTATGTAAGATAAAATACATTTTTCAGCTAAATTGATCTTAAATATGAGCAGTTATGTTTATTTCATGTGATGAGAGATAATGTACATTCACTCTTTGAAGCCAGTGATGAGGGGCTTTTAATAGCTGACAAAATATTATTTTTTGGATGTTACATCAGAGAAAGAGAGAGAAAATCTGTTTGATAACATCCAGGATTTACTGTGTTTAGGGTTTGCTATGAAATTTGTTGTTGGATTATAAAAAGCAACAGATTACGGTATCTGCTAATGTGTGGAACACATTTGCTTAAATAAACAGACTGTAAAATCTGCTGACCATGAGTGAGGATTTTCCATCATGGAGGAGACCACCTTGATGACGTGAACAGCGAGGTCCATTTACATCATTAGTGTCATTAAATATATTTTTGTGTGTATCTAAGATGCAGGTTTCCCATCTGGCTTGTGTGGATTCGAGAATATTCCAGCAGGAAACGCTTTAGTAGACAAGACGAAGACGTGATCGAGTCATTGCGTTTTATTTGCACGCGTTTGACCAGTAGATGTCCTCAATGCGCATCGTGAATATGTGAAGCAATTAGTGCATTAGTGCGTTTTAGTCGCCAAAGAGGTACGTGCACTTTTATTATAGAATTTATCTTTATTATACAAATAAGTTAACATCTTAAACGACCAATATTTCTTGATAAATACATTTTTCTGGCAATTGTTTTACACAATTATAAATTACAAGGTGCAAAGCTCAACTATTAACTAACATTGTACTGAGACTCTCTCTTTCGCCAGCATATCCAAAACCTGTTTCCCAATTTATAACCTATAATTAACTTTATAAACTATAATAAACTATAATCAACTTTCAAGGTTTAATAAGCTAATCTAAAAGCTGCAGTGCATTTTTAATGTTTAATGGAAATATTAGGAAAACGTTCTTACAACCTAAAACTGTTAGCTGGGAAGGCTTATCTTTTGTAAACAGAAAATAAATAACCAATTTACAGTCAGTCACAGGCATGAATTTGCTTCTTCCTGTCAACAGGATGAGACATTGTGGATGTCAATCAAGAGAGTCTTTTATCAGTTTACTAACACAATACACACTGATCTGATTACACTCAATCAGTGTTTAAAACCAGTTCTTCCATTCCAGTTAACTGATTCGGTTCTTAATCCACTATTACTTATAAGAACCCTTCACACCCAGCAGCAAGCCTGCATTTGAGCAGCCACACATGGGCTATTTATATATTGATATGTCAGTGGGGGCAGGCATCTTCCCATTGGGGCCTGTTTGGGAATGCCTGTGAGGGCACGATCACTTTCCTAATATACCTCTCGGTCACAGCATTAAGACAGTTAAGACCGTTCCTCATTCACAGTTTATTTGTTTAAGTGTGTGCGCTACTATAAGGGCCTTTGTTTACGCGTGTTTCGATGCTACTGACGACCTGCTTCATGACTTCGCGATTGTAATATTGACGACGGACACGATGATGAGGAGTATAGACGCAAGCCAGACGGAGATTGACCTGAGAGATGTAGACGATGAAGAGGACGAGAGGGAGCAACAGCCATGGAAGACGCAGCTGGAAACCGTCCTGGAGGAAGAGGAGGAGGAAGATTTAATCTCCACACAGAGTGACACCAGGCCTCTGATCAACGAGAGGGACCCCAAACAAATGAACGAGTGTCTAAAGGTAAGACTACTGTTTTTCTCTCGGGGTCAGAAGTTTTTGCAGGATTGATGGTGATAGTGATTTTGTCTGTAAGTACTGAATGTGTTCCTGGATATTTGTAGGTCCTGGAACAGCAATCTTATCAAGCAAAGATATTATTAAATCCATTCTAATCCCTCAAATCCGAGTTAGATTTAGTATTTATTGGGAAGGCCAGCCCAAAGTGTAACCCTAACCTCATACTCAGACTAGAGTCTGACTGATCAATAGGAATGTTATTCCAGAACCAACAGGAATGTTGATCCAAAAGCAAGTCCCAATTCATAGATAAACCACTGCTGATACTCTACTGTACAGTATATTATAGATTATAGAGTATTGCTATAGAGTCTATAGATTACAGTCATGATTACATTAAACAACCAAGATTTTGGCTAAAAATGTATCAAATGCCTTTGTGTTTTATGACATTATGGTACTCCACAATAAGAACATTGTATTGACATTTTGGACAGCCACAGCTGGTAGCAGGAGATGGATTAGATAAACATGTGTTAACATCTTTACTGCTGTAGACAATAATAGCAACCACCTACTGAAAAAGCTTAGCAGACACGCTACAACCATTAAATCTATATTTATACTGGCTATATGTTCACAGTGCAGTGGCTTTAGAAAAACAGGTTGACATTTGGTTTTTCAACCGTTTTCATGATACAATTACTGCAGGTCATTAAAATGAAAGACACACAGATCTTCTCTGTCGGCAGGTGAGTTTTGAAGATGTGATAGCAGAACCGTTGTCAGTCCGGAGTGGGGATCGAGTGTGGATCTGGAGTCACGCTCTTTTCGAAGCGTCCAAGGTCTGGTTTTATCGCATCATCACAGCTCTGCTGGCCGTTCCTGTGTCTGTCATCGCTGGAGTTCTCTTTGCTACCCTCAGCTTCATTCACATTTGGTATGAGCCATTCTAAGATTGCTCCAAAAATGAAGTTTCCATTTTGTTGTGTGTTAAACCTGAACTGAGTTTTCATGCTCATGGTTTATCCCTTGTGGAATTTGAACCTACAGCCCTAACCAGTCTCAACCTACCATCCACTAAACCACCCAATCTTCTTCCCTTCAGGTTCCTCACACCGTGCGTGCAGGTGGTCTTGATAAACACAGAGTGGTTGCAGACATTATGGAGCAGCGTGTTAGACATCATAATTCTACCCTTCTTCCAAAGCGTAGCCAAGTGCTGCGGTGGAATTAGCATTCGTTTTACGAGGGAATGAGAAACGTTCCCTGGAATTAAATGGGAACAAACTGGGAAGAGACTGTTTTGGTGACTGAATTATCAGGTGGGATGATTATTTGACTCATGGTCCATGTCATGGGGGAACACGCCCAAATACTCAAAGCCTGCCAGAGACTGAGAGGAATTGGATATTTTTAGCATCTTAAAGTATCTTAAAGGGACAGTTCATCCAAAAATGAAAACTTTGACATCATTGGCTCACCTTGAAGTCATTCCAAACCTATATGACTTTTCTTCTGCTGTGGAACGCCAGTAGAGATATTTATGTCTATACAATGAAAGTCGGCAGTTGTGTGGTTACCAACATACTTTAAAATATCTTCTTTTGTGTTCCTCAGAAGCCAAACAGTTATACAGGTTTGGAATGACATGAGGGTAAGTAAATGATGGAGGAATCTTCATTTTCATGAATCTCTTTAAAGCATTGTGTTTTATACAGACGTTATCCATGTTTTCTTTTTGTGTTGCAATTTCTTAATTTCCCACAGAAGGCGCGATAAAGCAGCTCGCAGCCGGTGCAAGCAAAGCTACCCTGCTTTCATCCCAATAATTATGCTTAAACTTATTTCTGTCTCTTGTGTGTTTTGATGAACTGTTTTGCACTGAGGACTCTTTGGATTGCCACGTCGTGTCTTCTTTTGAAAATGAGGTTCTTTTTAATTCAATAAGAATTCTTCTCATCCAATTAAATGTCTCACTTTTCATATGGTAATGCAAGGCGTATAAAAGTAAGAACTGTTTTGGTTACATAACTTCCTATTCTGTAATGGATCCATGTGCCGTTGTCATTTAAATTAGACTTTAATTCACATTTTCTTAATCTAGTGCACCCTAGTGTCAGGAAGAAGTTTCAAATTATTCCTGGAACACTTTTAAATGCCCAAAATGGCATTTTAGGAGGGCATGCAAGTGTGGCATGAGGCCCGAACTCCATTAAGACAACTCTGGCACAGGCTACAGATGCATCATGGGCCTATAAATAGTGGCAATCAAACAGGGTGTGTCTTTGTAACTTGGCAAAGAGAAATACAAACATGTCTGCCACTTTCCACAAATAAATAGGTTCCACTAAACAGGGCTTGAAACTCCTAAAATGCTAAAAAAAAATCCAGTTAAACTTTAAAAAAAAAAAACTTGTTTCTCCACCTCAAAAGTTCAAACTAAAAATTACAGAACAGCTGTTTTACTTCCTGTTGATGTGAGATTTGCAATTTTGCATACTTGAAACAAAACTTTAACCTGTAAACGTGTCTAAATACAGTACGTGTATATCTACATGCGATTTTTCATCATTATGTCTATTTAGCAGTATGTTATTACATGTCTAAAACTAAAACATGTCTTTAGCAAAGACTGCTTAAAAGGGGAAAATAAAAAAACTGTACAACCTTGTACAGAACATTATCCTTTATTTATATAGTAGGAAGACATTAATGTAAGGTACAAAAAGTGAGGCTGAACTGAACTCTAGGTTTTTATTAGAGGGACCATGTTTGTGTGTGAGTCGGTGAATCAACAGAACAAGTGCATAGCAAATCACAACATTTCACAGTCTGATCCAGTAAACAAATCAACCAGCATAGTACAAAACAGAATTAACTGCAATTCACACTGATTCACATTTATTTTGTGACCGATTCTCATTTCATATTGTTATTAAATAAACCAGTGAAGTGGATTAATATGACTGTACAAATCGTGAATACATTTAAATCTAAAATAAAAATATTTTACTCATAAATACAGAAAACAGATTGTACCACGTACACATGCCAGTCTTGTTAATCTGAAATGGTTTCAAAACAACACTTTACATTAAAACCGATATTCCAACATGGTTTAACTGGCAGTGTTGGAAGTGATCTGACTATAAAATGCTTTAGTGAAAAAGAGATGAACAGAGGACTCGAGGGGTTAAAAAGCAGGGCTTTCACTTACTGTGTTAAAGTATAAAGAACAGACTGAAACATAAGCAGATGATTGGCAGTTTTAAGCCACCTGAATCATCTGGCCAACTGTATCTTCTTCACCCTGGTCCTGCTCTGATTTCTGTAAGAAAAGAGGAACAAGACAGACAGATGATAAAGGTTTCGTCTGTGTCATTAGGGGACTGCTTGGTGTAGCGTGGAATCTTACCTGTTTAAACAAACTTTCTGCTATTAAGTGTGTCTGATGTTTGAGTGACGTTTACATTTTGATTCATATTTTCCAAACAGTCTCATCTTTATCAGTCTAATTAACAATGCTACAATTTAATGACATAACAGCTGTTTTAATGTTTTAAAAAAAATCCTGCAGTAATGTTAGGAGAATGTTTTTCATGTTATATATCAAATATATATAAAAATGTTATTCTTAAGTTGTTAATAGAATGTTTTAAAAATTTAAAGAATTTACAAAAGTTCTTAATAATGTTTTGTTAACCAAACAGTAACATTAAGTAACTGGAAATTTTAAACGTTCCTATAACTTTCAAAATAACACTTATTTTTGTTACTTAATGGAAACATTAGGGAAATGTTCTTACAACCTAAAATTGTCTCATATGCATCACTGTGTCAAAAACTGCAACCACGGAAAAATCAACAAAATGTTTATTTGCATGAAAAGGACATATATCATTTAGTAACAAACACAAATGCAATGAAAGGTCAAAAAGGAGCCGGTATACAGCCCACTGTGGATGAAACAAAATGGCAGAAGCAAAACAAAGCAACAGCTCTGGGCAAAGACAGAAGAGCATTTAGGGGTGAAAGCCAAGCCACACATTACAAATGAAACAAACAAACCATATTTATTTAGACCGGAAAAAGGATCATGAACAAGCTTAATACATCTCAGAACTAAGTAACAAAGGCAGTCTGGCTAGAAGTTTACAGTATGGATGGACAGGCGGCAGAAATTCAGAGAGAACAAAGAAACCAAAGGGGAAATTTACCCATTCAGAAATAAACCCTGTGTCATTCACAGCGTGTTAATCGCCCAAATTTAGAGTTCACACTTAAAAGACAAAGTATTCTTACATTTTTAGCCATTTAGTCGCAGTCAGACATAATTTGTTATCTTTAAGCTGCACACAAAGGTAGTCTCTGTAGCCCTCTATAGGTATGACAAAAATGTCAAACTATATGTTTAAATAAAGCTTGACGGCACAACATTGGGATTAATCTTTACATTGTATTTGTTCGTACTATACACTAGAACATATATACAAATCTCAGCATATATGTTCGGTTTAATTTGTTGGAAATGTCATTAAACTCACAGACGGAGACAGTTCAGGCATGAGTATATGAAAGAGACATGAGGTAGCTTGAGCAGAGCCACAGTGTATGGACGATCTAAATTAGATTAGGTATATAGTTATTTCAGTCTCTCGGTTGATATACAGGCTGGGATTGGGTGAAAAACCTGTCGCTAGGTTACCCCAGGGGCGGGGCAGAGGTGGCTGGCCAATGAGAACTGAGCTCAAGCCCTTCGCTCACCTTTATGGCCTGCAAGACCATTTCCTCCTTTTCCTTAGGAGAGAAGAAACGCCCGCCGTCTCCACGTTTCCGAGCCATGGCGTGACGATGACGGGACTCGTGCAGGTATTTCTGAGGGGGACGATAATAAACAACACATAAATTGACAACAGGTGTCTACACACACATATATATATTATATTATTATAGTAGTATACACTGTTCAAGCCAATTAAAGCTTTTGTTATTGCTGTAAAATCACACATACTCTTCTCTCTTTGGGAATCTTGCCCTCGGCTTCTAGTTTGGCGCGAGCTTGTCTCCTCTTGAGGATCCGGTGATATTGTTTAGCGTTGACATAAAGAGGCTCCTCCTCCAGCATCTCTGCACCAGGAAGTGGAATCCGCTGCATGCTGGGGACCGAGCCGCCAGCGCCGGGGACCATCTGATGTTAAACACACACACACACACACACACACACAGGTCAGGGCTAACAGAAACCAGTCTGTATTGAAAGACTACATGATTACCAAAGCAATGTCACTTTTTTTTTTATAATAAAATTCTAATAAAAGTGTTACCACATGGTAAGTCCTACCATGACCATTCCTCCAGCATTGACCATGTTTCCCGCCATGGGCAGAGTGACGGTCACTGTCCCCTGACCAGTGTTGGTGCTGTTTGTGTTGGATCCAGCAGAGACCAGTTGGGCTCCTGCTAGAGATGCAGCCGGTATGGTGATCATTCCTGGACAGATAATGGCACAAATGTTTAATACACACCATACAAATGAAACATATATAATGTACCAGCCACTTAATGTCTACTGCGGTATCAATATGAAATACAAGGAATGCTGTTCTCCTGTTTTAAAGCGACTGATGGTGAGAAGGTGAGTATTACCCTGCTGTAGGATGGTCCCATCGGCATTCACGGGCTGGTAAACGATGGTTTGTCCTTCGGCGGTCTGAGCCACCTGTTGTCCCTGTACAGTTATCTGCTGTTGACCCTAAGAGAGCACGCAGCACATGTATTTATTAGTTATGTGTCCTGTATCTCGGTTTGTGCTCTGTATCGTATTTTGCACATTTTAAACGTCTGCTTGGTTAAAGGTACATACACCTGAATGTGATTCTGGACATTCTAAACCTGTTTTACCTGGTTCTGTCCGGCTGTGACTGCCGTCTGTGGCTGCTGAATGATGATCTGTTGGGTCTGTCCTTGCTGACCCTGTAACTGTAACGTCTGTCCGCCCGCCAGCTGGATCTGACCGGGCTGTACCAACTGAATCTGTGGCAGGAAACAGTTTTCATTAGAACTACATATTTAAGAATAGAAACCTGTCAATCAATATATAATTATTACATTATAATGGAACAATCATATGTAATAGAGAGAGATTGAAGCATAAAGGTATTCATAAAATGATCCCCACTCACCTGCTGCAGTCCCTGTGTACCAGATACGGGTACCTGCATGATGGTTTGACCCTGCCCACCTGTCATGGCCTGTACCATTATGGGCTGCCCGGAGGATGTGATGAGTTGACCCCCACTGACCTGTACCATAAGAGGCTGCCCTTGAACCTTAAAAAAAATACACAGAGAAAAACACATCAGTTTTACGTCAACTTTAAATATAATTTGCCTTTGAGGCTCACACACAACTGATAAGCAGTATTACAATGGACATCGTTTATCCCAACTTATAAAAATGATTTTCTGTGTGATACTTTCACAATGGACTGACACAGCAGCATTACGATACAGATCAAGACGATGCAAACACACAAATGCATGCAAACAAATGCAGTGCGTGTAAACATACACAAAAATTGGTGGTACTGCTGTTCTGTACTTGCTGGACATTTGTTATGCAGTTAGCAAAACAAACCATGCATACACTCATGCACGTGAGGTTTGTAGGAAACTGAAAGCTTATGTTGTAAACATAAGTGAGTGATAACCAAAATGAACCTGGTTAACAGATGCCTTGGGGCGGCTGATCCAGAGACAGTTTATTAGTCTGTAACATCGCACATGTCACTATTACAATGCGATTCTTAAACTGTTCTCCGATCAGAGGTTGACATGGCATGCGTGGAGATGTAGAGACAGCAGAGGGTCTCAGAGTGCCAACCACTACCTGCAGAACCTGCTGGGCTGCAGTCTGGCCTACCTGAGGCTCAGTCTGCAGTTGCACCGCAGTCACTGTGCCCTGGTCCGGAGATAAGGGACTGTTACCACACTACATACTACCCACAGTAGTGACTTGTATATTAGTAATAACACACTCAAACACGCTCACTCATTCTGCAGAAGTACAGAGGCTTGGAAAGGTTTATCACAACATACCATATATTATTAATACTAGTCTATGCATTCTAGCATGCTAAAGACTCAAGAGCTGCATCCCTTCCTGATGTAAATGCAGTATTTCATTCTTTGCTTTACATAGTTTGTGCTTCACACTGGTTACCTGTTGTTGGATCTGTCCTCCGCTGGCCTGCACCACTATCTGCTCTCCGCTGGTTGTTGTGGCGGTCGTGTACTGCTCCATGTTTGCTGTCTGACCGCTGCGCTTTAAGTTACAAGATCAGCGCACAACACAAGTCTGGAAAAGAGCAATAACATAAGGTGTCATAGATCTGAAAAATGCTTTAAAAGATGCTAACGTTTCAGTTTGTGACAAACAGTCTTCTTAAAATCCTTTAAGTATTGGCTCTGCGGATGACGTTCAGTGAGCGGATTGTAAACAATTAGCGATTTTGAGAAATGTTGAATTTGGCGACTCACTAACCTTTACAAACAGGTTTACCCAATACACTTATATAATGTCATTCGTGTAGGTATCTAGAAGTGTAGTCAATAATTGGGGCTTTGAATATAATAACCATTTAGTATCGTGGTATATAACAAAAAAACACAGCATAAAATACCACCACTGCATCGTAAGGAAAAGAATCACATGTGATTTTGCGCGGTCACGTTGATGATACGGTAGTAATGTTAAATACATTAAAAAACACATGTAAGAAACGGCCTGTTGTGGGTGTTTTTCTGACCATCTCATGTATCGGTTCTTATGGTTACATTGTTCCACGTTCACGCGTCGCGTCCTTGTATCCAACAGACGCTTTCATCGTACAACTTTTCTTTTTCACAAACTATAAACTCATGTTTCCGATTAGTTGCTTGTTTTAAATATTGTGTGTCTCGGGAGAGCTGTTGATGCATTGCTTTCTTTGTCCAACCTTTGTTGGCCTTGCGATACCGCCTCGATCTCAATGTTTTTCTCGTGCATAAACGAACATCGTCCCTTCAAATCAGTGTGTGAAACGAAATTAAAAGCAACACAACATCTTAATGCGTCTCTTTAAAGTGATCGAAACCAAAAATCTGCTATTTGAAAGACAAGGGTCCTCTTAAATACCGCGGTAAACCAGGGAATATTGAAACAAAGAGCGGCGCGACCTGGGCCTGTACTAGCCACCAGCTCTGTTTAACGAAAATAAACCATATATCGGAATTATTCGTGGTTGTGATCACATAATTACACACATTAGCATGCATGCCGGACATTGACACTCTCAATCCTCACTATTCCTGTTTATAATGATTTTAGTCATTTGGTTGGTCGGTCACACACCAATCCCCAGCTAACCGACCGAGTCCCGTCCCCTCCCAGCAGCCGCGCTCACTCACCGTCTGCGCCGCCGCCCGATGCACCTCTGATTGGCTCTGATAGCGGCGCCTGGAGCCCAATCACACAACGCGTCTCGGTCAGGAGCCAAAATGGCGCACTGCGAAAAACGTCTCACGATAAACAGCGCGCCGAACACCCCGCCCACAACACAAAACCACGCCCCCTCGTCCCTTGCATGACAGAATGATGAGATGGAAACGTTGAGAGAATGTTAAAATGACGAAGAAATACGAAGATAAATAATTAAACACGGAAATAATAACCAAACATCAACTTAATTATAGATTTGGTTTTCTATAATGAGGGTTTTCTGCTTTTATGGCTGTTTTTTCATTCCTTTGAGTAGAGTATCATTGAAAACATATTGTAAAAAGCTTTTGCTGTTATTACAGTGTATCGTTTGTTTGAATTGTTTTCAATTATTCTTTATTTTAAATGAAACAAATTTTTAGTGACCTCGTGGGCCTGCCAACCTAATGCAATAAGGCAACAAAAGGCTTACAGTATAAGACTGCAAACAATTGTCGAATCTAGAGTTTTGTACAAGACCCTTTTCTTAACGAAACAAAATAATCAAGATAACTTTGTAGCTCTTAAAGTCTTTTACTTGTTGTGTTGTTTTAACTTCAATTCAAACAAAAAACAGACTCAAGGAAATGAGTGGACTTGGAAAATATTGATTTATTGTTCTTGGCAGTCACATTTAATGGTACAGCGTTTTACACATCGACTAGAAAATCCACGTTCATCTCGCTGAAAACAATCTCGAGGACATCTCATTTAACACGCATACCCATCAATGAAATGTGTGGTCCACATTATCTACAGCCCTGAGGTATCGATTTCATTACGCGTGCAAAAAAACTGCACTCAGTTCTTTATCAGCTTAATGACTACAAATTAGCTTATTAATGAGTTGACAGTCAAAGCAATCGAAAAAAATACATTTTCATATTTGATTAGACTGCTGATTAGATACATTTAATATTGTCAACTTCCAAATGGATAATGTGTTCCTGCTCTTGAAAAAAATGTTTAATATTATTGTTAGCATTAAACATTTTGTCTGTAATTTTAACTATTGCCAACCCGTACCACGTTACTATAATATGTAATGTACCTATTTATCCGTCTGACCCTTTACGGTTTGCCATATTAGGATGATTGAAAATATGCATTTCCAAAAATACATTTGAATATTTTCAAACCTTTCCTTCAGCCTTGACAATATAACACTGTACGAAACAGCACGGATAAGAAACAACATTGAAAATATTGGTATGGTAATATTGAAATGGAATTCTCATGTGTGCATAGACCGCACTGTATGCAGTACATAGTCTATCAAAGCAAACAGCAAATGAGCCACACAGAAATGCCTGTAAATGTCACCGGATCAAGGCAAAGTAAGGGTTTGATTTATGAAATGAAGCTAAACTAGTTTCCTAAAAAAATCAACTCGTAATTGTCTATCTTCCAGGTTGTTAGTCAAGCCAACTAACTAAATAAACTAAGCTCCAATGTACTTCTATGGTGAACTTTTTGTAATTGTCTTCGAGCTACTTTTGAGATTCAAATTTCCTCAGTGTTAAAAGTTACTTCACATTGCTCCTGTTTTTATTAGTTCACACACGATAGAGTATTTTCTAAAGACGTTTCTCTTTATATACTAGATTTCATCAAAGATGGTGAGAAGACTTCAAACCAGTTTATGAAATAAAATATGAAATAAAAGCAGAAAAGTCCTTTGGTGAGGTTAAATACCTGATGCAGGACAGCCAGCAATGCAAAAATAAGCACTTATGTCAGTTTAAACCAGTTTCAAAGCTTGTGTCTGGTGTTAAATAATACTTGCATAACTGCGGCATTTAGAGAATTTGTTTGTTCATAAAACTCCATAAACCACATGATTTCATTCACTTCCATTGTAGAGGGCAACTACAGATTAAAATTCACACAAACATTTTATGCATCCCACATACACACATTTCATATGATGAAATGATAAAAAAAATCTTTTTCAGCAGTTCAGGAAACTCTCAGTTCGACATTCCTGCCCTCAGTGATTGTGGTCGAGTCTTGTTGAACTGAATTAGAAGATTTATTCCAACTAATTAAACCAGTTGACTGGCAAGACATATTAAAGTCAGATTGTGTGGTGATCTGGTAGGAGTGGAACAGAGATTTACACACACTGGTCATGGGAAGGGTAGGCATTGTTGTTTTTCTCGTATAGAATTGTATATAGTCCATCATTAAGACCCATATGTCCGTCACTCTAATAGGTCCTACAGGTGTAAAGATATATAAGGTGAAATATATACATGAATTCATATATACATTATTATCCATTAACATTAATTCAATGGCATTGCTGATCACAATATAGCATGTTTAGTATTGAGCAACAGTATATATATACCTCGTCTGAATCATCATGGTATTGCGTTTTGCCAACCTCTAGGGTGTCCAGGTCATCCACACCTTCTATTCCATTAGCTTCAGCATGCTGCTGTAAAACAGAGTATCTATGTACCAGGAACCTTCAGACGAGAGTGAATGAAACACAGTAAATGAGGTCAGAGCACATTAGAACTGCATGATACCAGAATCATGTAATAATTAAAGCAATTTTCTTTGACAAAGGCACAGAAATGATACGCAGAATCTTTACTTAGAAGTCGTTTGTGTGATGCTGTGTGTAATGTTCAGGTACCGACCTTCCTCCACAGACATATTTCTTAACGAAGATCACGCCCGCAACAACACTGATCAACAGAAGTGTGATGACCACAGCTATTATAGGCGCTGTATTCACAGAGTGAGCTTTAGTCTGAGAAATGCATGATGGGAAAGAGGAGGGAATTCTTATTTGTCATGTTTACTTTCTTTAAAATTCTTATTTTTAATTTCACATTTATTATTAGGTTTACTTCTATTATTAGGTTAACTTCTAATATTAGGTTAACTTCTATTATTAGGTTAACTTCTATTATTAGGTTAACTTCTAATATTAGGTTAACTTCTAATATTAGGTTAACTTCTTGATATCTCGATAGACAGACAGACAGATAGATGTGTATAAACGTACCAGTAGTTCTGGTCTCAGCAAGTTACTGACACACTTCTTGCTGAGATCAATCTCTTTTCTCTCTGGAGTTATTCCTCCTTCACAGTGATCTCCTGGAATCTTCCTGTAACTACAGTAAGATACCGTGAAGCGTTAGTGCTTTGGGATTACATGGGAGAAGAACTGGAAAGGAACGCGAGTGTTGTGTTACCCGCTCGTCTGAAGTAGTTCTTTGCGGCCGTGCAGACAGAACTCCAGTGAATGGCCAATAAGGTCGGGTTGCTCCACACACACAGAGCTGTTTTCTGCATGGTAGAACCCAAAATCGCTAGAGGAAAAGACGGACAGGATTTGGAATCATGGCCTGAATGTGTGTAGTCTTTATATCTATCTATCTATCTATCTATCTAAACAAAATATATTTATAAATGTATATATCTAACATAAACAAAATGTGTGTTACTGGTTACTGTTTAGAAGTTACTAGTACAGTTGAGAGTTGTTTGTACCATTGAAAGTCAGCTAGGGTACAGAGGCACGTGGTAGGCTCCTTGGTGACCGTGTAATCCCGCCCATTCCAGCAGACTGAGTCTTTTCGTAACCGTAGAAACCTCTCCTTGTATCCCAGCATGCAGCCGTCAGTGGGGTCATTAATGTCACTGGAGTGAGCGAGCCATTGGACGTAGTCAGTCTCCTGGCCTGCAGGGGGAGTTTTGACTTATATCAGGGCAACACAGTCACCCAATAACAAAAACATGGAAAAAAACATGGAAACCTAGGCATGGACATAACAGAGTGGTATATGATGAAACTCAGGGGAATGAAGTTAAAAATAAAAGACATTCTTGTTCTATTCATGAAATAGCCTCCAAACACAAATTTCATACATATATTTCTGCATCTTTGGTTTAAAAATATAAAATGTAATCACCAACTAGAGTCCCCTACTGAATCTCAGCCTTTTTCACCAGCGAGTATAATATATACAGAACAGTTATAAATGTTGATCCACTTACAGTCTCTTAAGAACAACTGCCTGAAGTCTACAGTGACCGATACCCAGTACTGCTTGAGGACCGTTTCCCTGTAGCCCCACAGGCTGATGTTCATGGACCGGGCACCGGGTTCTGATGCCAGACCAGTGAAGTATATCGGGTCATCAGTGAAATTATACACATGCCAACACTGACCTTCATCAGTTGAGAATCTATTAAAAGAAAAGAAAATGAAAGAGTACAAGGTTCCAAGCAGCTCACATGACCACAAACAAGGTCACATGACCACAAACAAGCTAGACGGTAAGCTTACTTGATCTGTGAGATGGGATGTGATGGGTTGTGCTCCACAGCTACCAGCAGCCCTCCCGAATCCAGAATGGCATAATGGTGGGGGCCTTTCAGCGCCTGAAACCATGTGTAACCCCCGTCGTCTGACACATACACATCCGGAGAGAGCACAGAAATGGCTCCTCCCACACTCCCTAACATGAGAACAGATAAAATCAAAACAACGCAATGCTGTGTGACAGTGTGATGGCTATGTGATATTCCCCAAGCGCATGATAAAAATGTGCCTTCATCTACTGAACCACAAAATATCCCTTAAAGACGTGTGATATTACTTAATTTTGTTCCACGCTGGAGAAATGACCAATGACAGGGTGTGGAAAATAAGCTGTGCTGAGATAAGAGTGGGTTTCTGCTGTATAGCCAGAGGCTATAATCAGACCACTGGCACGAATAAAGCATTGCACGTGTGGAGCTGTTTGTGTAGCAGAACAGTGCTGTTTTTAAGCCATAAAACAAAAGAACAAAATACTATAGGAAAACTGGTGATGGTTTAGTTTCTTGAATTATAATTTACTTTAATTATATACGTGAAAATATAATGCATATAACAGAACAAAACTGAATGGAATAGAATGCAGGTAAAGAAAACAAAATTTAAACAGAGGGTAATAAATATAACAGAGCTGAATACAAATTAGAATTGGCCAAAAAAAAGTGAACAGATTAGCATGTTAGTTTTTATTGGGAGTAGTAGAATGTGATAATAATTTGAACTGAATCTGAACGTGTGATAGCTTTTGGTGCGATAAGCTTGTAGAAAAACGTGATGGAGAATGTGGGCAGTAATTACCGTGGGCCAGAACGAGTCCCACAGCATTGGGCTCGGTGAGGGGCTGCATGGGCACATTCAGCTTCATAGAGATGCTGTAGGAGGCGTGTATATGTAGACTACACTGCAGAGGAGATAAGATAGACAGAGAATAACATATAACACAGCACCCATGTGACACAATATTTGCTAGATTAAAATATAAATCGATAAAAAAAATCTAATTTCCACAAGAGATTCGAAGTACCATTGAGAAAATGTAGAAAGATCGGAATTATTTTTAAGGTTTCAAATTGCAAAGAGTTTGGGCTACAAAAAACACATTATATTGTGAACTTGCCCTTGTATGGTCAAGAGACAAACACTGATTAAACATTTGTTAGTTTTGTTCTGTGAACCTCGTTCTCTGAGGTTCTGTTCTGTACACTCGCTCCTCGCTGAGATCAAACCAGCAACCTCCTGTTACCAGCTCTCTCAACTTTAATCCCTACACCACAGCACCCATATGGTTTAATCACTACCCCAGGTGTTCAGTCTGATGGCAGGTGGCTCTCACCTTGTCTGGATCCTCAGCTGTGGAGTCACACACCCCATTCCAGGGCTTCTGCAGGGGTCTCCATTCTCCTCCCTGATTAAACGTGATGGCTGTCTGCACAGAGCCGTCTACAGAGCGAAGATAATCATCAGTAAATACAGGCAGCTCTTTAAAAATGTGGGCTCCTGAGAAACTATTTAAATCTTGTCTTAACATAGAACAATCCGCTATACCTCACACAGGTCATTTAAGTCACTAGGTCTTTGGCTTTAAAATAATTTTTTAAAAGGCATTATAACAGGATAATGCGGCAGGGAGATATAGATTTATTCCTGGATCCCAGCTAACTTTTAGGTTTTAAAAATGGTTCCCTTATGTTCCCGTTAAAACGCTTAAAAAGTTTTGTTAACTTTACCGCAATAACTTTTTAATAACTGAGAGAACGTCTGGAGAATGTTATCCAATGTGCGGAGAACGTTCCCTGTTGGTTGGGATGTCTGCATTTTTTTTATCAAGACGTTTCCTGACGGTTTTAACATACCTACGGCAAGCACGCTGGTCATGTATACGCCCCTCAGGGAGGTGATGTTGGTAAAGTCTGTGTCGCCGCCCGTTGTGGTATACAAATGGCGTTCCAGAGATTTTGAAAACACGATGCCCCGGTCATCAGAGACAAAGATGGTACCAATACCCGAGTCTGATGGGTAAAAACATAATGTAGGTACGCAGATTATGTCATGGTTACAAATAAACTATCTAGGAACAATTATTTTCATATTTATTTCCCTAGTTACCACGTTAACCATTCAGTTCCTTTGAAAAAAGTAAAACAAAAATTTTACATTTACTAAATGTAATAAATAAGGGTAATATATTTTTTCCACCAAATACTTTTATTTTTCACTGGTGTGCAGGTGCTTGTGTATTTATACATACATATAAGATGTACATAAAGCTCAACTGAATCGGAATATAACACAATTGTATTGACACATCTATATTTATTTAGCTGAAAAATGAACAGCGGATTCACCTCCAGGTTCATCCACATGCATGAAGACCATGTCATCGCTTGCAGCCAGGATGGAGTAGAACTGCTCATGGCCGACAGTGGGCAGCTGAGCCATGTTCCACGTCTCTCCCTGATCCACCGACACGTGAATCATACGTGTGGAGCCCTAAAGATGAAAATAAGTGTTTCTGACACCAACCACAGAAATCACACTGACGCTCTGGTCCAAAACCCAGTGTGCTGCCAGGCTGTCTACAGTACTGTCAGCATCCTCACCAGAAATAGAACCTCATGAGTGACTGATTTGGAACGCGCTACATAGGCAGCAGGTCTGCATGCCACACAAATAGTGCCCTTTATCTGAAGGGAGACTCCACTCAGAATTGATTCGTTAACATGTTGCTTTGTTGACAACGCAATATTCTAAGTGTCATAAAAACAGATTCATTTAATTCCCCCTTTTTTTTGGCGCTTTTTACAATACACACTGTTTCAAAGCTGCTTTATTTAAAAAACAATTTTACACACAAACAGTAATTTTTTATCTATAGTACATATCTGCATTAAAGGAAGTATAAGCAACATTTCTACAGTCATCCACTATCTTGGAGTTTGGTGCAATGCATTCTGGGATTTTATGCTAGGCATTCTGGGATGCTGCTTTAGCTACTCTGGCTAAAAGAGGGCATTTTTTTAGGCAATGTAATTTATGCTTCTGGAAAAGCCTTAACATAACCGGGCTTACGTAACATACACAACTCATGTCATAAGAAATTAAGAGAGCTCACCGACTCAGTCATGACTGAGGCAAAAACAAATCGTCCACCCAGACCGAAGGAATAAATTCTGCTCCCTATAGTCTTAAAAGATTTGCCGTAGTCTGAAGACTTTCTCAATTCTAGCATCCCCCGGTCGCCTGAGAGAGAGACACAGACAGAGAGACAAAGAGAGAGAGAGAGACAGACAGTCAGAAAGAGAGAGACAGACAGTCAGAAAAAAAGAGAGACAGACAGACAGACAGACAAAAAGGTGGAAGAAGAGAGACAGAAAGCCATACAGAAAAAATAAGAGACAGACAGACAGAAAAAGAGAGAGCGAGGCGCAAAAGTGTCAGAATGATGCATGAAACACAAGCAGCATCTTTTAATTTCCAACATTTCTCCGAATGATCATGACAGGTTAAAAAAAAACCAACTCACTGCAGGACCCATTGGGGTTTGTGGTTAGGAAAATGATGTCATCAATTCCCCTGAAAAAGACAGGCCAATAAATACTATGTCAAGTCTCCATCCATTTGTGTAATTCACCACTGCTCTCTGTCTAGAATGGTCATAGGAAGGAATTGATTGTTTTGATTAATTTGTGTGCATGTCTGCTGTCATACCATTTCACAAGACAAACTGTCTCATGGATCTTTCTCCAGCCCGCTCCAAAATCATCTGACAGCCACAAGTCATACTGAGACAAGAGGAGAACAATGTGAGCCACACTGAGAGATAAACAAGGAAGCATCTATTAAAAATAGGTTGTGGGCAATCGTTGGTTTTACGTTAGTGCTGTAGACCATGAGGATGTTGCTGTTTCTGGGGTTGTAGGCGATCTGTGTTAACGGGTGGAAGGGAAGCTCAGAGGTCATAAAACTCTTCCCAAAGTCAACAGAACGGAATATTTTGGTAATTCTCCCCTCAGTCAGATCACCTGTCAGGATCACCTGTGAGACGGTCACAGAACGTGTGTGGTAAACAGATTTCCTTTTCAAAATAAAGAAATAATCAGTTCAATAATAATTTAAGAGACTTTTCCCCAAAACTTTTCCTATTTCAATCGGATCCAAATTACAGCAGGGAATTAAATCCTCACCTTCCCAGAATTTTCCGGACCGATAGCGATTCCGAACTCTGTCTGTATGAAGGTGCTGTTAATGAGGTTGGTGATGTCCTGAAAAGTCTTTCCATAGTCTTCACTGACCCAGAAGAGAAAGTTATAGATCATGTGATATTGCTAAAAATGTGCCCACACAAATACAACTTTATCCTCGGATTTCAACTGATCAAACACAGTAAGAATGGAATTGATTGATGGAAAGATTTGTTACAGTCCCTCAATTATGTCAATATCATTCCATCATATCCTGAACACCATCTTACCTTCTGTAAAGCCTTGACTGACCAAACCGCATGATAAAGAGAGGAACTTGGAAGGTGGTCAGCACCAGCATTACCTGTGCAGGAGAGGGACACGGTGACTGTCAAATGGTTTATTACGGTATGTGCGTGTGAAAGAGCCAGAGTGATTCAGAAAGTCGCTGTGCAGTGAGGCATTCAGAGGGATTTCAACTCTGGCTCGGGTGAAATACCGCAGTACACATGCCTGAGCTTGAGTGCAGCCACAGTCTCATCCTTCAGACTTCATTCAGCCAGCTATCACTCAAGCGCTTCCTGTCTGCAGCAAGGATTCTGATTGGTTGATGCCGAGCTCACTTTAAAATCTTTTGTCTTACTCGAAGTTAACATAAAATTTAATTCGCAACCGATTGTAATGACATGCTTCTTAGTTACATTAGATATTAAATTTGACTGACCCAATGTAAACTGACCCAGCTCACAGGGAACGTTCTCAGAATGTTGG
Source organism: Botia almorhae (assembly GCA_036877575.1). NCBI lineage: Eukaryota > Metazoa > Chordata > Actinopteri > Cypriniformes > Botiidae > Botia > Botia almorhae. The sequence goes on from JAZGTJ010001029.1 coordinate 28,451, forward strand.
CTAACATACTCTAAATGTTCTCTCAAAGTTATCAAAAACGTTTAATGTTTAACGTAATAAATATATTAAAAATGTTATTCTTTAATTTTTAATGGAACATTTAAAAAGTTACAGAATTAAAAAAGTGTTTGAATAACGTTCCTGTAACCGAGCAATAACATTAATAAAATGTTTAAAACCTAACCTAACCCAGATAACCTTTTTAATGTTTTTGTTACCGAGACTCTTTTTGGGATATTTATGGCTCTCTTTCTAACGTCTAACAAAAGAGAAGATGTACTTGTGGTTTTAACACTTGCTTCATGCTAACCTGACAAAAGCTGAATAAATAGAGCAACATTCAGCAAATGTGCAATGAGCAATTAGCAAAAAGGTGCCTTAAAAGTTAAAAAGGTGTCTCAAAAGACGCCGGTCTTTGAAAATGTTGGCGGAGAGGTAACAGAAACGAATGTGATTGTTTTTGTTGTCATGCAAGAGGCTGATGGGCTAACTACAGGCCGTAGATCTGTTCTACAGCTGCAGTTAAATAACAAACCAATTCAGCCTGCAGTGCTGTTGGCGCTAAATGTTGATTTGAGGTCTTGTCAAGCCGAGCTCTGAAGCGTCTCTCAGAAATGCAGCGGCTGAGGCTGTAATTCAGTCGTTCTCATTTCACGCTGATGTGTGATCGCAGGGGTCACATTCCTGCGAGTTAGAGCATGAAGCCATCGCAGAGACCTTAGGAACTAGTGGCTTAGAGACCGGGTTTATACTGGTTGGTCGGTTACTGGTTAGTTAATCAGTGAGAGTAGTTTTGGTGATCATGTTTGGGGCTATTAAGCTAACAAATGCTAGGTTCAAACTGCAGCACGGTAAGGAATTTCACACAGCGCTCGGATATTTCTCTCGGACATTCGGATAGTTCTCTTGTATTTGCACGCCAATAAAATCCAGACAAATGAAAACAATCATCGTTTAAAGTACACAAACATATTTTGGTGCAAAAAAAAAAAGCGGTGCAAATTCCACTCACCCCTGTTCCATCTCCAACCCAAGCCAGAGACACCGACCCACTCAGGTCATTGAAGTTATACTGAGGAGGAGAAACAGAAACACAACGAGCATCTTATCACTGCAAACACATGTTGGTGTTGAAGTTCTCAAGATGGATGATGTTAATAAACCACACGAACCAAAAACCGAACTTGTGAAATCCCACATAAATCAATATGCATTCAACCCGAAACATAAGAGGTCACTGTCATCATCTTAACAATCTCTTCTAATATTGTTTTCTTTCTGACTGTGTCCTAATGCAGACTTGTCTTCAGAGGGCCGCTGTGGTAAAACTAAATGCCACAGGCTGTCTTTTCTAGTCCACAGGGAAGAGATTGTAGGCAGAATTTGTAAAAATAGACTAAAAATAACAATAATAATCATTACCGGGCACCAAACCACTTAACCAAATACAAAGCTAAATCTTGTACACATACTAGAAAAGCTAATTTGGGGAACAAGTGCTTTTATGGTAATGCTAGACATTCCTGTTTGTACTGACCGTGACAAATAGTCCAACATTTTATATACAAACGTATTAACGATGTTTTGATTTGACAGCAAAGCCTTCCAAGAAATTAAATATTCCCTAGAAGTCCACCTATAAAAGTGAAACGCGTGTTTCATGCCAATTAAAACAACAACCCAGAGAAATGTGTGTGACTCGAGAGGTTTTGGTCAGTGCTTAGACGATGGACTTAAATCTGAGACATGGTGAAGATCTGAGAGGCAGATTTTAAAACCACATTTCATTTAATGTCATTGCTGTCTTTGAAATACAAGCGAGCCATTACGGATGTCTCATCTGGGACTTCCCGCGAGTAGTTCACTAATGGAATTTTTTCAATTAGTATTGTATATAACAATTATTTGCAATTGTTTTTGCTGGTAATACCATTTAAACGCGAGTAGGACAAACACGAGCTATGCAAATAATTATGCATTGCTTAATCAGGACAACCACGGCGATTCCTAGAAAGAAAAACATGTGTGTTGGGATTTATATTCCACGGGGAAGCGGAACCCCGCAGGCACACGTACAGGAAGAACTCCTGATCCGACAGATGGCTGTACCTCTGTCAGCAACCCGCACTGCTGGAATATGTGTGTGTGTAAGGGCACATTTGAGCGGACAGGCCTGCTGTCAGTCGAGTGCGTAACCTCCCTTTCAGTTTCACTTGCTGGAATGCGAGGCCCATATGGTGTTTCGTGTTTGTGTGTGTGTGTGTGTGAGAGAGTGAGTGAGAGTGAGAGAGTGAGAGAGAGAGAGAGAGAGAGAGAGAGAGAGAGAGAGAGAGAGAGAGACAGTGCCCCACATTTTCATCTGCTTCACACACTGAGAACAAGAGAGCAACTGATGTCCAAAAGATTATATAAAGCAAAGGCAACAGTTAATGAACGAACATGCACGCACACACAACGCACACATAGGCTCTGTTGCAAAACCTAGTGAACTTTCTTGTCACTTTCCTGTCTACTGCCTACAAAGGCTCAGGTTGCCTAGGTTGCAACATAATGTAAACTGAACTGACCGGAAATGCACCATAGGCAGAAACTCTGTGTGTCACACAAACTGAACTCCTCATTTAAAGTTTACACGATCTTTGATTTAAAAGTCATTACAGGAGTTTCGCGTGTTGCTAAACTATCAGCTTTAACTCTAATAATCATAAAAAACAAGCTCACACAAATGTAGTCTGTTTTTAAATGCGGAGATGGTATTATTTACTCAGCAACCATTTTATAGTCCACATGGACATATTTGTCTAAGAAGGTCTCAGCGCATCACATCCTCTCTGCATTTCTGTAATTCCACCAGAGCGCCAGGGATTAATGACCATGTCACAAAACACTGCATTTCCCACTTCTACCCAATGATGACATCATTTCAGAATTTCACGTGATTTTCTATAAAAAAGCAGCAATGCAAAGAAGCGCTTTATTTGTGAATTACACTAGTGTTCATGCCCGGTGGAAATGTCCACTTGCACAATCCAAAGTGTGAACAAAATGTTCCACGTTACCAACCCCAACCTACCCAGCTAACAGAAAAACATTCTCAGAACGTTGGCGAACGTTCTCTAAAAGTTTTGTTAAAGTTCTAAAAATGTATTGCAGTAATGTCATAATATATCATATATATATCAAGAACATTCAAAATAGCAAAACAGGTTACTTAATGGAAACATCAGGGAAACGTTCTTACAACCTAAAATTGTTGTAGAACGTTCTCTGATGGAACCCAGCTAAAAAGGGTTCATGGTGTGACCAGCACACGTGTTCCAGAACAGTGTGAACAAGTCGTCTCGGACACCTGAACCCAGGGCCAATGTTTCTTCTCCTGAATGTTTCTGATCGTAGTGGTTGCCTCTCCCTTTCCTGCCATATTTAAACATTTAAAGGAAAGAAACATGCCGTACCATCTACCGATGCTGTTCTCCTGGCCAACAAAACATTGGTGTGCCAAGAATGGCCTTCAAGAAGCCAACAAGCCTTCTAAAACAGAAATTAAAGAGTGATGAGAAAACACTCGGAGCAAACACCGATCCTTCAGCTTGGAGAAGACCAGAAAGCAGCACAGATCCAAAGTAAGGCCTTAAACATACTCTTACCTCTGCAAGTTTGATTTCATTTGGTTCGACATCTGTTAGAACATAATTCTCACATAACATCACTATTGCTACAAGGGGCCCCTGTATATTGCTACAAGGGGCCCATAGCTAGCTATGTGATTAATAACGCATTTAGTTTAACGGCACAGATATTTAAAGGTAACTCATCCCCTAGGAATGCATCTTGCGTTCTACAATGCTACTTTTAAAATGGTTTGTCTATATACACATGCATCAGATACACATGCCTTTGGTCACTGTATAATAATTTAATGTTGTATCATACGTTTCTTTTTAGCCAATGACAATGGTACACACTCCTAATTGGCTGTAATTGTGCACACTGACGAGACTCCTTCAATCCCTACCATTTACCATTATTAAAGAACTGGCAAAACTGGTCACAGGTCAGTGGTGGACTGCTAAGGTCTGTTTTCACAATGTTGAGAGATACAATCAACTGATGCCTCAGTGGGATATTTACAGAGAAAATCCATTCTGCAGGGAGACAACCGAATTATATTAAGGCATGTCTGCCTGACTACGACTTGGAAAGGCCAAGCACAGGGCCTTCTAAAAATTCTCTGAAAGAATTACACACAGAAACACTTTTCTAGAAACTTCCAATAAGAAGCACCTGAAAAGCAAGACATGCATCGGCCCTTCTGATCATAAACAGATTGAGGTCTTTTCCAGACTCCATCTCTGGATATTTCCTAACACTTCTTCTCCAGTAGACTCATTAATACCACAAGGAACATCGCTTGGCTGCTTTTCTTGGTTCCAAGTTCTTGGCATCTTACCAACCCGGAGCATTTGAGAGAGGACAGAAAATGTTTTCTCTGTACATTCTCCCCAGGAACGGAAAGAGGGGAAACCTGGACGTCTTTCCCTTATTCTGAACCAGTAAACAATCTTTGAACCTCAAGCACAGCCGAAAGAGGCTTTAGTCTTTATCCAAATGGCTTCACAGTCTGCAGACCAACAACAAACATGACTTCATTTTCAGACAGTAAAACATCTAGAATACGGGTTTAATAAGCGGCACGTCTCAAGTTAGTTCCAAAATAATCGCTATTTAGACAGGTTGGTAAATACTAACACGTTGACCAAAAATATCAACAAACTTAAACCATGACTTTCCAACTGGAATGCAGCACCAAAATGGGTGAGAGGTCAACAGTTCGTTAGATGGAACCATGTTTGTGTTTTTATTGGAGTCACAAAAATAACTCCCTGCTGGCACAACTCAGAGTGGACGTACAAAACAATTCCAGAATGTTAAAACTCTCTAAGAGAGCATTTCTGACAACATTTAAACCATCGTACACTGTCAAACTCACAGCAACTGTTCTGAGTTCACTCAGACTCGTTTGGAGAATCTACAGGCAGTTGTTAAAATACTTTATTGTGAGATTGTAACACTTGTAATTGCGCTTTTAGGTCATAAATATTACTGGGCAGAGAAGATCAGCAGCCAGTTTGCATGCACACTGACCGCAGGCTCTTGCACAATGCTGTTCGTTAGCACGGTTTGGACAACATCAGAAAAACAAAACTGAAATATTTAACAGATATAGAATATTATACCTCTAAGTATGCATTACAACCAAACGCTTGGGTGATAAATTATATTTTATGCAACCATTTTAGTCTCTAGTTTATGAACTATCGGTAACTCACTGACTGGAACTTTGGGGTTCGTTCATTTTGGCTTTAACAAGAGTATAAGTTGGTGGATTTAACAAACATACCACAGCAACCACACAGAACATTCTGGCAACCACCAAGCAATGGCAGCACCAAACCACTACCCACAAGACCAACAATGTGTCTGTGAATTTATAATGTTAACGTACATGTTTTTAATCACGGWCTGGATTAAAAGTGCTGAACAAATCCTAACATACTAAAACCGCCTTCCAATCGACAACACAAGAAATCCCTTACCAAATACACGTTGCCCTCACAATAAACACAAAACAACAAAAGCTAAAAACATTTTAAAATTAATTTTCAAATTTAAACACGAGTAGCCGTGTGACTCTAGGAACTTCACATGAAGTTTGATCAGAAACTCCACATGGCTTTTGTGGAAGACAGAGAACATGCTAAACACGGCTGGAGGTTCAAGAGACTCAGACAGGTGTTAAAAGCTGCGCTGAATTCGGTAAAGAGATGCTTTCATGAGGTTTTGCTTTCCTTACTCCTGTCCGTCCTCGAGCTTCTTTCCAATTCCGAAAAATTCCATTCCTAAAGGAAACATGTCACTTCAACAGGCATTTATGCTGGAAGGAATGCGAGCGGAAGTCAAAACACTGACCATTAAAGAACGCGCTCTGTGTTCTCTCTCAGTCACAACAGACTTGCTCTATCGCGACTGAGGCTAATCTTATGACCGTTTGCTTTAGTTCTCCCCAAAATATCAACGTGCCCTGTATTTGAATAAATAGAGGATTGTTTTTATAAAACAGAGCTGATATGAGATATGAATTGGCATACGTGCTGTTTATCGTTTACCGATAATGTCTGAACAGTGAGGGGTCAGGCCAGCTGCTGGTAAATCATCGCTGGTGTACTGAGGGCAGATAGTTACACAAGAGCGATATATGGGGAAAATAAGCATGTTAAGTTTTAAAAGGTTAGTAATCAGTCAAGGGGTTGTAACTAGATGTGGTTAAGAAGTTAAATCTGACTTTTTGGTGTGTATACACAAATACTGAGAGAACCGAACATCAGAGAGACACAAGAGGATGATGCCTCATGTTGAATACATGTAGAATGATGTTTTATGGTATCAGTTATTCAGAAAAACTGGTTTTTTTAAAAACTTCTTTAATTACCATTAAATACCTGGGAGGATTAGAAAGTGGATGTGGTACTGTAGATATAATTGCCACATTTTGAATTTGTTTGGAAAAAATAGCATTAACTCGTTGGAAGATGATGTAAACACATTATTAGGTAATCTCAGAACACTGGCCAGCAGTATGAGCTCACTTTTCTAATTCACGATCCCCTTGAGATTTTATAGGGCAGCAGAACTCATCATTTGGAAAGTCTACTTTAAGAAGAATAACAAAGTTAAAACATACGATAATAAAATAATTAATTAAATAAATTTTCAACGAATGAATGAACATTTTACGAAATCAGAAACATATTTAAAAACTGGATTTGCTATGCCCAAATCAAAAAGTGCTATTATGATATAATATCATAGGTAAACATATACAAGTAATGGAGGTGAGTAACCTCGACCTACCGTATGAGTATTGTTTTTCAGTGTAGATTCATAGCCGTGCAATGAATGACACGGATTTGATGCGAATTCTTCACTTCTTTTCACCCTCACATGGTCCGACTGCTGTAAATTTCCCAAACTGAGGAGACTTCGTGATGTGTGACTCTTCTGAAACACGGTCTGCACACTCCTGGAGCTGCGTCTCTCTTCAAAGTCCATGCACAGAGCCACTGAGAAAAACACAAGCAAAACACAGCAGAAAACGGTGCTCATGGTTTCCTTTTAAATGTGCACAAATGCTTCTTTCTAAATATCCATAAATAAAAGGTTTATTGGCGCAATGTTTACGATCTGACGCATGTCTGTAAAGAAGCCGCTCTGCGCAGTGCTCAACTCTCGGATTGTTGAAGATTAGGACGGAGGCACCATCCATTCGGAACGCCCATCTCATGAATATTAATTAGGCCTGCGTTGCTTGAGAGCGTAGCATTCCGTTGGAGAAAACTTTATTATAAATATTAATTGATGATACGGAACTTTCTCAATAACTCACCAATAGCAAAGGAACGTTTTTTGAATATTAAAATATAAGCAATACCGTAGTAGGGTCAGAAAATTTGGTGTTCAGAACTGGGTTAACCACGCCTCCTGGTGTCCAGCCTGCTTTGAAGATTTCTATACCACCGAGATAGGCCCCATGAGCAAAGTATTGCAGAAATAGTTTTCTGAGTCTGGTGTGGTACACATGAACGTTACTGAACGCCTTTGAGATCTCTAAATGTGAGCCCATGAGGTTCTTGTGTCTGTAATGGAAAGTCTAGGATAAAGTATTTTTTCTCTCACTCAGATACTAAATCTTGTATAGACAAGGTCTGATTCCTTGTTTAAACTGGAGATGTCTTATGAGCGAATATGAATCATCAGGTTTTGAATGAACTTGTGAATGTTAGTCTGAGTGGCTTTTATCAGGATTATAGAGCAAATTAATAAGGATTATAGTAATTATAATTTGACTACACCAGCTCTGTATTTGTACCCTGCAGATTGATAATACAGTTAAATCTAATCTAGTACAATGACCGACGAAACAGAGGAAACCCTCAGTCACGCATTTTTTCACTTTTTTAAATACAGACCAAAATGATCAGTGACACTGTAAATAGAAAGGGAAAAAAAACAATCAAGCTCATTTTTTTCAAATACAGTTTATTAGCAGTGATTTGTAACAAAAAGAACCCCCCTTTTATGTCAACTACAAGGTCTGCTGTTCTGTGCTTGCACAGAACTATAGAAAGTTTCTGGATTGACAGAGAAAAACGGGTATAAAGACTTAATTCCTGTCTGAATAGGCAAACCGCAGGGTTTACTTATGCAGTCGCCATGTGATGATTCACACAAAACGACATGGGATTTTTCCGCATCAAACGCCAGCTTCAGATATCCTTAATGACATCCTCTAGTTCTTCTTTTGTGTACATGTGGAAGGTCTTGCCCGGCTCTACTGTAGCAAGCTGGAAGCAGAAACGCGGAACCGTTAGATCAAGTGTTAGAACAAGTGCAACCGTTAAACAACCGGAACGCCGGATCATTACCTCAATGTTAGTGGCATTGAGTTTCTCCTCCATCACTTGCTTCAGGATGGTGAGAGAGGATTTGATGGCGTCCTTTAACGTCATGGACTAAAAGAGATGAACAGAGATATTTAATGAATGTTTTGTGTGGGATATAATCCAATAGATCTCAGTACTCAACCCTCTGGAATTCTGTGTGACTGGGAAAGTGTGAAGATAATCAGATTTATGGAAGAGTCTTTTGGACACTGGCTGCCGTTTATTAGATTGTAGGATCACATGGGTGGCGATCATACGACTTAAATCAGAGTTTAGTGTACGAATATACACAAGGATTTACGTTATATAAAGAACACGTATATAGTTTCAAGGGAAATCAATAAGAGCATTATGAATAAATAAATGAAATTATAATGGAGTGAAGATAGAGAGCAGATTGCTTCACCTTAACATTTATGCATTTGGCAGACACTTTTATCCAATGCAACTCACAAGTGTATACAAATTATGTGCTCCCCGGGACTGAAACTCATGACGTTTGCTACCAACTGAGCTACAGGAACACAAAGATAAACATACCTTGTGGTACACTTCCTGCAAAGAGCTCTGAGCACCCTCAGACGCTGAGCCGATCGCTCTGGCATCACACTGGACAAAAGTGCCTGAAGGATCCATGTGGTATCTGTGATGAGTTTGATTTCCACAGTTTACAAACATATCTGTTTGCAGTAAAGTGGCTGATTAAGCAAACATTTATGTACTTAAATCTTTGACCATCTGTGAATATGCACATTTAAAGCAGGATAAACATTTAAAACGAACAAGCATGATTAACATGTCTATCATTTATGGCACTTAAAAAAAAAATTTGTATTAAAAACGTATCGTTGCGTCTTTAAAAAGCTAAACATTACAAATTACAACAAGGATAAAAGAGAAGGCTTACAGCTGAGGTCCTTTCTCATCTACACCTCCAAAGAGCAGAGCGACTCCGAAAGGACGACTCTGAAAACAACAAAGATGATATTTGTGACTAAAACCACAAGCTGAAACATAAAGACTAAATGTACAATAACAAGTAAGGTTTATATACCATAGCACCAGGGTCAGCATCCTCCTCCCCAAACTGCAGAGCGAGGTTAGACACAGCCTGTGTCACACTCTCAACTGTCATGGTCTCGTTGTAGGTAAACCAATGATTCTGCAGTGCACAAAGGATCGCAAGAGGGCTTTTACAACTGTATATTACAATGACTATGTATAGCAGAATTAACATCATGTAAACAACTTGTTACTGACCTGTGTTTCCACTCGTGCTTTATCAATTAGCGTTTTCGCATCAGCTATTAAACCGCTCATGGCACAGCCTGTGTCGATAAATTAACTGTCTCAGAATCAGTTTTTCACAACTTTATTATCCTGCCCCGCATGTCCTACTAACAAGCTGACTTACCAATATGAGAATCAATCTCTACGATCTTTTCAATGCTACTGGGCTCCATCAGAGGTGAGGTAATTCTCTTCTCCACAGCCAGACACACCCCCTCTGCTGTCTGAATGCCAATGGCTGTGGACCCCAACTAGAAAGACAAAAAAAAGCCAACGTTAGCCCTAGCTTACCATCATTAGCATGCTACAATATGCTACTACATGTAGTAAAAACTGATATACAGCTATTATCATATCTTATGGTATATAAGGTGCGTTTGTATTGTTCTAGGAGTTTGTTGTAGTATAATGTTTATCTATTGTCTTATTTATTTTTCATGTTATTTACCTTTATAGCTTCAATGGCATATTCTACTTGAAAAAGCCTTCCCTCTGGGGAGAATGTGTTAACCCCTCTGAGGATATAAAACACGTTATTGCGATTCAGTCACATTCATCCTTTACTTACTAATTCTAATACTACATTACTGCAGTTTTTACATTTCCAAAACAATGCTTAAAGTTAGTTATAAGACAAAGCTGTGAGATGTAAAGTTTTGGGCTTGCCAAAAATATAAATAATGTAAATATTTAAGCAAACACTATAACAAGTAGCCACAAACATTACAAATGAGAAACCCAAGTGACGTTTAAATACGTGATACCGCTCAGATGTATTCTTCAACTCACCTGTCGTATTCTGATCGCGTCAAGAACATTTTGAAATACAAATCTGTATAAACAAATATCAGAAATGTAAGAACAGACCTGAAATATTTAACTTTAAATGCAGTAAAGTGACAACACAGCTTGCGTGAGCGGTAAGATGTTGGCATTGGCTTTTATAACCAATCAGAGATCAGCATTCTCTTCACTGATTGGACGTACGCATTTAGAAAGGCGGGGCTACGACTCATCTGTACATTTTATTGGCTAAACTTCCCTTCACTCAATGACATGGCATGCTTCATTTCAACGTCATTCACAACTGAACTTGTTAAAACAATTTCTAGCGTGTTAATTTTCATATTATATATTTTACAAAATTCCCGACGGTCTCGCGTAAATGTTTTGTCAAATGTTTTGTCGTAAATGTGTTGTCAAGACTTTCGTACAATATGATTATTGCGATATAAGCACGCGAGAACAAATACACATGAGCATCCTCCGTTAGCTAACCGGTTTTCTACTAAATAAAATAACACACGGCCAGTTAAAATAATCATATACCATAAAACTGGTTATCGCAAATGTGTCTTTGCATGCGGTGCTGCGACTTATCGCAGTACATCATAAGGTAACAGAATAAACATTTGTTATGAAATGCCTTACCTTCTGCAGTGGAAGGGTGAGTTTGCTAGTTTCAACAGTACAGGAAGCGTTCATGCATACTCCTTCCGACAAAAACATTTCTATCCACTTTTGGTTCCTCATTGAAATGATTGACTCCATTTTACATTTTTACACATTGGTTAGTGTATGTTGCGTCCTTGGTTTCAGCTAACACATGAAATAAATGAAAATATGGCAAATGTGGCTTGTTAAAAACTGCTAAAACACTTCTTAAACAACCCGAGTATGCAGTTAATGGGTGTTATTCTTTGGGGTTCGTAGTTATAATAAAACATAGTTCATAGTAATAGTTTAGATGAATGGTCATACATAAATACTTTTAAACTAACTAACTAACTCATTTAAACTAACACAAGAAAACAGGTCCTTATCGACGTTATGTTGTGTGGGAGTCTAATGACAAAATGTGCAGTGTGATTTATATTTTAATTTAGCCTCAGTTAAATATCAGACAAAACACGAATATATTTCACAGCTTACAAATAGTTTTTATATTTATTTTTTAAGGTGGTATTACAATTTTTTTATTGCCAGCCACATTATAATCAATAAGCAAGGCAATTTATAATTATTTGTTGAACGAACTTAAAGCAAATAGGACAAATAAAATAAATAAATAATACAAATACATATAAATAAGTAAATACATATAAACCTGTAAATAAACAAAAATATAGTAATATTAAACCGTTTTCTTTGTTGTAAAACCTGTAACGCCAGTGTCGCTTTATTCGTGCCTGTCACTTTAAGAGAAAGTTGAAATCACGTGTTTCACTGTAGAAAGTTTGACAAGTTTGTCGACAGAAGTCTTCTGTTTTCCACGCTTTCGAAAACCTTGCATGTCTTTCTCTTGTGTCTTTTTCTGTCGCTAATAAAGAAATAGGAAACTCTAGCAGGCATCGACGTCTTTTCTACCAGCGAAACCATCGTACTCTCTAAACATGGACATCGTGCAGGTAATAAACCAGCTCAATACTACAGTTGATCAAGTGTGTTCTGCTCAAACATCCGCCTGGGGTATTACTTACTCGATGTAATAACTCAGTCTAACCCTTGATGCGTATAAATCGAAGTCATTTCTGCGTTATCGATGCCCACCAAGGACACACTGAGTAAGGAGTGGCATTGGATAAATAAGAAAGCTGCAAGATTTAAAACAAGATTTGATCTTTATTTTCTTTATCTACAGAAAGTCATGTCGGGTTTTAGGCTTGATCTGGGTCCTGTGAAAGAACCACTGGGGTTTATTCGAGTCCTGGAGTGGGTGAGTTTCCTGCGATCACTCGATCAAAATATTACGCTGCATGTTTTTGATAGGGCCACCATTATGACAGCTGTAACATTGTGGCGCGTTTGTTTGACAGCTCATAATTTGGTTACAAGTATTTTTGCAGGCTGTTTTATAAGATCGTGTAATTGTACGACGGCGCTAATGTTTGATCAAACACAAAACTCGCATATGGTGATGTTTTGTCAATATAGGGGCAACACCCATGTCGAAGTTTTGATGTCAACTTGAAAACAGTTATTTACTTTGTATTAAAAACTTATATGATCGTCCCTTTATTCACGTCTTTGTGATTGTATAGCTAAACATTCGTTTGTGCGATGGATACTCTCAAACATACAAATGTAGATGCAAATTTATACAAGCCCTCCCTCTACGCTGTCCCTTTAAGAAATAAATGTTTACATTGCCAACGGTAGCAGCAACCAAGATGGTTCTGTCAGTCACATGCCCATTTCATAGCTCATATGGTGGACTTTAGACTAATACTAAATATATCAATGCAAACAATAGAAAGGCAGTGGGCTGTAAAACACACCTATTTGCAGGGCTCTTCTACTGATGTTGGTAACCAGGCCGTGAGTCACACTTCCGTGAGGCAGGTTTATTAACCTACAAAGAATGTAGATTTTTGTTTTAAACGAAAGTTTAGTCTTATCAGATGTGTGTAATTTTATGGCTATTTTTTGGCCTTTAAATAAAATCATAAATTTTTAAAAATGTGATATTTTACATTCGTGTTTTAAATTTGATCGTACAGCCAATGCTTTTATTCAAAGTGACTTACAAATAAAGACGCATTCGAGCATTTCAAATGCAGGAACCCGGCTTAGGGTTCAAAGGATGTTCAGAAATCACATGACTTCCACACACGTGACTTCCACTAAAGTTTTTTAGTTTGCCTTTTTTAGGATTGAAATTCTATCCATTTGGTGAGATGTAGCTTATAAATCCAGGAAATAAATGCTAACGGCTGCAAATTTCAGTGTTGATACATGACACTGTACCAACCTACCTGTGCACACACAGTCTGTCTGTATGCAACAGTAGTAAAATATCCGACAGCTATGACCAGAGGCCGATAACATTTTTAGAAGTGACGTTGTACGTCTGCAAAAAAGAACAACAGCTGTGTTAACAAAAATAGCCTATATGCTAAGTTTAATAGATGTCCGGTTACAAGAGTTGTATCCCATTGACAAAGCAATGTAGTTTTACCACTGTAATGATTATTCCAAGACATTTGGAAAATTTGGGAATTTTGGGATATTTGTTCCTCTCTTACTCCCCAAACGGGTCTTTCGCCAGACCGTCTGCCTTTTGCATGCGATCTTGCCTTGTCCTTGCAAGTCATTATTATTTGTTGCATGACTGCAGTGCATTCTGGGTAGGCACAGCTGTAGACCAAAGAAAAGGTGCAATTTGACACAATAGAATGTTGTTTTTTTGGTTCCATTGTGTGCAGGGTGATGGAATTCCTGCATAATCCTGTGTTCCTTTTCAAATACTCATAGATAATAAAAACCCAGTGTGTAATCTTATTTGCATGCGTAAGGTATAGATTATGGAGGAACCCGTGCATTGTCTGTCATCTTGTAAGGTTACAGTTTAAATCAGTAAGTGTAGTCCAACTCAACCTTTGTTCCACTTTCACCTACTAGAAACATAAATTGTTGCGTCTCTTTAAGGTGTAACAGGTCTGGAGTCAGTCATGCGAGTGCTGCTGGCTTGTGTGGGGGAGGATATGTCTTGTATCCCTTCATAAGCATTTTTGTAGAAAATGTCCTGAGTAACATAAAGTCGAGAGGAAATGATGGTTAAACACGTTATTTACTTGTAAAGCAAGAATGTCAGCCACTCCCGAACAGAATCAGCGGGTGTCCATAGTGATGTTTTTGCTTTTAATTCACTACAGCGCAGCTCTTTAAGTAATAACAACGGAAAGGACGTGTCGGCCAATAGCAGGTGAACGCATCACAAATCGGTGTTGGCAGGAACTGTTCATTCAAACAAAGGCCCTTTTTAATAGTCACTCGCTGTATGTAGGTGTGCATTCCCAAATGAACGTGCCTTCTGCCCACCATGCGCTTCTGTTTGGTGCCAGGCACCCCCAGCTGGCCCGCTCTGCACCAAGTACCTGAACCGCACATTGGGCTACGACTAAGTCTTGTCAGGGTGAAATTAACTTGCCAAATGTCCTACTCATGAGATCCTTACCACAGTTTTACCACCCTTTTTGTGGATTGTTTGTGTTTCTATATATAAAATATTGCTTTCTATAAATTTATGTACAAAAAAAACCTAGAGGTCTTACTGAAATCCGAGTGACTGACTTGTATGGCAGTGAAAGTGTAAGACTATTCTCGGAATCATTTCTAGGGGGCCATAACAGACCCACGCCTTTCAGAGGATCAAATATCTGATTTAGTGAAAGAAGAAAACGATGTAGCGCTTGCAGAATTCTCTCGTGGGTTTTTAGGGTTTAAAAATGGCTCCGATATTACTATGTTTAGCCAGTTTGTGTTAGAAAGGTCAAGTAAAATATAATCTTAATACATCATTTGTATTTTCCTGCTTGATAGTGAATCAGACTAATTCTGGGTGGTTTAAATAACAACTATGAAGAAACATCACAGGTCACATTTTACCCGCAAATTATTTTAATTTAGCATATCCTTCTGTAATTCCTGGAGATGTCCTGTTTGGGTTTATACTTCTATACTTCAGCATTTTACCAGTGAGTTTCTGACTGACACCTGGAGGAAGTTCTGCACTTCACTATTGTTTCTGCTGTTTCAACTTCCCAAAAGATCCCTCAGTGCTTCCCTCTGTGCTTCCACCAATCCATGGGATTCCTCAACAGCCTAAAAGTTAAACTTTATCTCAATGAATGACCAGCGGTTTAATTATTTGTGTTTCATCATTACTAATTTGGGCTGAGTGAAGCTGTCTTAAAGGGATAGGTCACCCTAAATTTACCCCCGCCCATGTCTTTTCCAATTAGCATGACAGTTTTTCCAGATCTGTAATGTTTGCGTAAACTGACACCCTCAAGCCCTGTCTGACTTTCTTGTTTCTTGTGCAACACAATATAACAGACGTTAGACACTATAAGAGTTTTACATCCTCGGCCCCCATTTACTTTCATTGTATAACAAGAGAACAGAATTTCTCTTCTTGTGTTTCTCAGAAGAACGTGGGTCATACAGGTTTGGAATGATGGGGGTGAGTTAATAATATAACGGTCATATTTGGGTGAACAAACCCTGTAAACATTTACTCGCGAGTTTGTCAAAGTCAGTTGCTGAAACCAATATCCAGAATGTTCTTCAGTGTGACCTTTTAAATGTGTCTGTCTTTTATCACCATTACTTTCTATCACACCGGCATACAACACTGACACAGATCTAGAAACAGCCAGTTCTGTTCCGGCAGCTCGATTGGTAGAGCATTGTGTTAGCGGCACAAAGGTTGTGGGTTGGATTTCTGAAGAGTACTGATCAAACATTGGACATCTTGAATCTGATAACAGCGTACATAACAGCAATAAATCAGAGCTGCACTACTGAAGCAGCTCTCACGAGTGTCTGCTGAGGTCACTTCCTGTGTGGAAGTGTAGCTTCTGTGAAAGGAAAGCAGTGGACCTCACACCAGGATGTGTGTGAGTCAGCACAGGGCCGGGCGAGTGAAGGGAAGAGGGAAAAAACATGTTCGATGATCATTTACAGGTGTAGCGGTTGCCTAGGAGACAGCTTGAAGAGGGTTCTGTTTCTGTGATGTGACAGCAGCCGTGGTCACAAGCACACGCTGAATCTGTTTTGTTCTCCCTTCACCATTTTACTCACCGACAGCGGGCGCAACATCAGGTTTAAATGCTATTCCTGACATGTAACGGACTGGACCGCATCCAAATATTGCTTCAGAATTTTCCGATTTACACATCTAATATCAAAAACGTGAAAAGTGATATGAAACGGCGAATAAAATAAATGGTGTAGCTGTCTGATGACGTTTAACTGTTGAGATCACTGCTGCCAGTTTGATGATGTCACAGCGGTCATGTGAGAGATTTTGACTCTCATATGACACTTCTATCACATTTAAATTTGTAATTAATTACGGAACGACTGACATTGACCCTACAGACATTATGCCTCATAGTTTCAACACATTACAGCTGTTCTGCTATGTATTGACACGCTGTATTAAACCTAACAACTATATTATTGTGTTTTCAGATTTTCACCATATGTGCTTTTGCCACCACTGGCGGTTATGTTGGATCCAGTGTCTTCACAGTAAACTGTGAGAGTAAACCAGAGGACGTTGATGTGAAGTTTGCTTATCCGTTCAGGTAAAATACTCATTTCTGTTATACATTATATAACCGAGTTACCGCTATTCTGTCATCTTTATAAATGCTAAAGTTAAAAATGAATAGCAAGTCAAACCTTTTTATAGCATCTACCCACATAAAACACAAGTACATAGGAAAGGAAATGCATCAAAATATGGTTAACAGGAGTAAGAACAATATAAAAATCAAATAAAATGCATAACTTAAATTGTTTGTCGAAATTAATTTGTAAACAAGTGATTTTCATTTATCAGGCTTCCGAGCCAGCCATATTTCATTCCGGACTGTCACGGCAACCTCAGCCAAACTTTCCTGCAGGGGGATTTTTCGTCCTCGGCTGAATTTTTCGTCTGTGTGGGTGTCTTCGGTTTTCTGTACTGTACTTTCACTCTCGTCCTGTATTTGGGTTACCAGCAGCTCTACAGGGAGTCTAACCGTGGGCCGATCATTGTGAGTATGTCAAAAGAACAAAACTTAAAAAGATCATTTTAACTTTTATTTGTGACACTGCGTAAATCATCATGAGGATGATATTTTTGTCTGTGCAAATATTTCAGAAGTGACAAACATAAACAATATATTAAACATATTTACGTATTGTTTATTTATAGCTTTGTTTGTGAAAGTTATTTTTAGGAGCTTGCGCAAAATAACTAAGAGTTAATGATAAAATTGTATGGTTTAATTTTTTCCATGTTTTGTAGTGTGCCCAGGTTCTCTTTTCAATGCAAAGACACTGACAGTGAGGCATTCCTGTAGCTCAGTGGTTAGAGCATGGCATTAACAACGCCAAAGTCATGGGTTCGATCCCAGGGATTGCACATACTCAGCAACAATGTATAGCATAATGCAATGTAAGTCGCTTTGAATAAAAGCGTCTGCCAAATGCGTACATGTAAATGACAGTACCTGGCAAGCTCCAAAAAGCATCACAAAAACAGCACACAAGCACATAATCTGGAAAATATGAGAGCTAGGACAAATAAGATGAATTTTTAACAAAAAATTTGCTCTGTCACAAAAAACAATCATGTGGTTTCACCAGCTTTAGAACAGCTGTTTCTATTAGTTTAATTTGGAGCTTGACCGACACTTCATCAGCCTGTCAGTTTCTTTGTATTTCCACTACCAGGGATTTATATTTCAAACTGTCTTCTGTTTGGTTCCCAGGATCTGATTGTGACCGGAATCTTTGCTTTCTTATGGTTGGTCTCATCTTCAGCTTGGGGAAAAGGTCTAACAGATGTAAAGTATGCGACTGATCCTGACATCCTAATAAAGGCATGTCCTTCAGATCTCTGCAAAACATCAAGCTACCCTGCCATGGGTCGCCTCAACGCCTCTGTGGTAAGCAGGATTAGTTCCGGTTGTAGTTCTTAAGCGAAGCCTAGTCAGTGTTTAGACTAAAGCATTTAATTGGGCAAATTTAGTTTAGCCTTTAAAATAAGACTGCCGTTAGAGCTGCAGTTTGTAATTTTATTTGGTGAAAAATGAACAAAAATCAGTTGTTGAGCAAGTGCATCTCCTTATCTTACTCTGATTCACAATGGTAAGCCTAAAATAATGATTTATAATTTGAACTGTTTGATTTGATTTCCTGGGAAATATCCATCAGTAAAACACAACGATCCGGCAACTACATTGCATGTCCGGTACTGTGGATGGTGCAGCGTTTGTAGCATGTTCACACAGCAGAGATTTACGGATTGCAGCTTTAATAAAAGTATGCGTTTTTGGCATTGCTTCTTACAGGTGCAGTGAAACCCTGTTTTTATATTCAGAGTTCTTATTTGGAAATGGTCGTGTTAGTTATCCGAACCACAAAAACAAACTGTATCTGAGCACTCGGAACTTATTAAAGTTCTTGGGAATTTATTGAAACTTAGCGTTGGACTCGACTTCAGCTAAACTCGTGCTGGACTCGACTACAACACTGAAACTAAGCTACAAAAGGCAACTGAAAACAACAAACAACTTGCGAGCTGTGTGTGAGAACATCACAGTGCAGAAAACGGTCGATTTGAGGGTCAAAAACAGACCTGAGAAACTAAATTGAGTTATTACAAATCAAAAACATGATGTCAAAGCCACTGGCGCTTCTGTACTGTTTCCCAAGTAATACGATTATGATGATTTTATGAAGATATGCAATATGATGACATCAGTTGCTACGCTATGCTGTTACTTAGCCTAATGACTCTAATGGAAAAAAAACACGTTCTTATTGTTAAACTATTGAACTGAATATACAAATGAAATCAATGAATGTGCTTTTCTTATCTTCTAGCTTTTTGGATTCCTTAATCTCATATTGTGGGCAGGGAACTGCTGGTTTATCTACAAGGAGACCCCGTTTCATAAGCCTGCTAATCCACCAGCCAACGTCGAGGAAGGAGTTTCAAGCTCTTAATTAGACAAACAGATCTTGTTTATGTCCTCAGGAGTCATACAGATTGAAGAGGCATCACAGTGTGTTTGTTGACATGTCGAAGAAAAAAATGGCAAAGGCTTTATTTCTAGCTTCACATACTGCGGTCCACCACATTAAAAATGCTGAATATTCATCTTTTTACCGTACATAATTTTTTACAGTCATTTCACTGACGGTTTAGTGTCTCTTTTCATAGCACTGACAGAAGCAGGTCATTTGATACAGTACCAAAAAAACCAACACATTTTAAATGAGTAGCGTTTCAAATTCAGTTGCATTCTTAACTACAAGTTGACAGGCATTGCGAATTGAGGTAAACTGTTCTGGGTTATTAATTATTTTTGGCATAAACTTGTATAATTTGGTGCAAAGATGACCTTTCTTTTGGAAATCGCTAATATCTACACTACAATCAGACCTCGAACATTGCGTTTTACAGCTCTCGTATGAAATTGTCTTTGAGCACTCAAAACACTAGCACACTAATATTTTGTTCCAGATGTTACCCCTTTAATTATAACGATAAATACATCTTAGTTTTTAAAACTATTTATTTGTTAAAGTGCCTTTAAATTCACATTATAGGAAATTTTTGCACATCCAAAACACTGTTGACATCTACGTCTCCACATGTTTGTCAGGGAAGGACAAATTAAACGTCTTTTTGAGGTTAGCCATACAGTCTGGAGTTAGTCCGTAAGTTTTATTTGTAACGTTTGAGTGAATTCTCTGATTTAAGTCTTTGGTTTGAAGTGGTATTTGGTAAGAAAATTATGATGCCAAATGCCACGATTCACTTTCTGTCAGGAAAAATATGTAAATCATAAATGCTAGTCATTGTTCAACAGAAGGAAATGCTTGTTTAATTGTTTCTCTCCTGTTCAAAGTGGTTGTCATTATTTGTATCTGGATGTTTTTTTTGACTTGACATTGTAAATGAATCACATGTCTGAATCACAAAATGTAATCGTCTGCATTTCTGTCATGTTTTTCAGTCTTATTTTTTTTTACCTTGGGTCAAACAAAAAATGTGGGGTGGGGAGATACTGTGTTTAGTTTAATATTAGAAAATTAGTACAATTATTTCGTAGCAATGACAGTGTGAAGTTGAAAATCAATTGGTATTTGTTAAATTTTTGTTTGTTTTTTCTGCATTTTATTATATCATGAAGTAGTTACTTTAATCATCGGATTTTAATATTCAATGCCCCATCCAATCTTAGTCAACTTTATGGTATTCCAGCATTGTTGAAAAATATACTTAAACACAATTAATTAATATATTAATATAAATGACATCAGATTTTAGGAAAGGCAGTGATTAAAGGGAAAAAATCTTAAATCTTAAGAATATTTTCTCAGGTCACATTAACTCCTTATTAACTCGCGTTTTGTTTTGGATGAATTTTCAGTGTTGCTTTAGGAAAAGTTTTGGCGGGACTTTTGGGAAATGTAGGTCTATATTTGTTGTTGTTGTGTTTGTATGCTCAGTAGAAAAAATAGCTTCACGATGGCTGTTTGCAGCTTTGCTTAGTATTAAAAGAGGAGAGCTGTACTGGGTCGTGATTTATTTCTGCAAGGCTGCTGTTTACTTCGTAACCACTAGATGGTAGTAAAACGCAATAAAGCCCATCGACGAAATCCACCGGTGTCCCATTTATTGGCGTCAAGGAAGGTAATTACAATACGAAATTAAATGTAAAATAAATATACTGAAATCTGTTTAATAACTAATAAGGTTTCTTACATAGTGGCATTTCCATGAAGATAGCGCACATAAACCTTCAATTCTTTGAATGTAAAATAAACCCCAGACATGTTGCCATGTCAATGTATAAAGTGTATAAATAAAAAAAAGAAAACAAAAAAATTAAAGGAGTATAGTACTGAAAAACGCTTAGTGAAATTTTACACCGTGCGTAAAGTGGGCGCGCACGCAGGTCCCCCTTTTTGCTCACGGGCACGAGTAATTTGACGTCAACACCTGGCCGCGCAGTGATGATGGCGGTGCGTGAACGCGCAGTAAAAGTAATGGCTGCTCTGGAACGGCGGGTGCCTTGTCTCGATGATTTCGTGGGCCAAAGCTGGAGCGTCTGGAGGGAAAGAGCCAACCTGACTGCATCGGAGGGTGAGTGAGCGCCTCGTCGCCCGTATTTCATCATCCACGTCTGAAAAGTCCCACGGATGTGCTTTATATTTCGTGGAAAAGGCACGGCATCCCGAACCGTGTTACCCAAACAAAGAACCTGCCGGGTCCTAGTGCTGGCCGAGTTAGGCGCCTGCGCTCACTCTCTCGCTACTGGAGTCTGATCTTCATCTTCTTTACGGGCAGGGTTTTGGGAGATTATGCTGTACGGTTATACGATTGATACACTTTATTACACTGCATTCAGCAGACCTATGTGGGCATGCACGGGCATATGTGTGCAGGAAAGTACGAATGCATACAGTAGGAGCAACTTTCTCTGCCTCTCCATTGCTGGCCAGACACTCATGTTAGAAAGACGCCGGTGCTGGTAGAAATGGAGGAGGAGTTTGACGCTGTTGCTACCATGTTAGATAAGGGTTCGAGTGTCCATAAAACATCGGTGCGCGACGATTACTCGATCGCGTCGGTTATAGATGGATGTCTCTACCCTTTATGACGAGGATCTTGGTCTCTTCCCCTAAAGAGTAGTTGCCGATCACTGTCGACGTAATAGCACGTTTTCCGCGTTCGTATTGTCTGCAACTTCAAATGTATCAAACGCACCCAGTTTGAAACAATATATCTTCCCAGTGGCGGGTCTCATTTTAAATAAACAGTTACCAGTAGGGATCATTTGCAGGTACAGTTTTATTTTGGCCCCACCCACAGAAGTGCTTGTGGTTTACAGATGACCAGTTTAATGGCACAGATTTGCATTTACAAGGGGGAATAACAAATTCAGCTTGATTTGCTTAGTCAACACGTTTTTCTTCAAGTCCAGGTGGGTCCCTTCTGGGCAGTTCACTCTGTATAGTGCTTCAGAAATTAGGGATATAAATTCATATTCAGAACCTCAAAATAATAGGTTATGAGTAATTCTATTCAGTTGTTGAGAGTTATAATGCAGAGGACACGTCCTCTTTGATGCCTTTTAGTGGTTATTGCATTGAATTTACAGATGAGATAGAAACCCTTTCCAGTTTAAATTCAGATAGGATAAAACATAAATTGGAGTCTATTCTGATATAATGACTGTATGTTTTGTGCATTTTAAAACATACTCTTTCTATTAATATATTGTAGGGACTGATGCAGATGAATACAGCAAGAATGGCAAACTAACGACGGAAACCATGACGCTGAGGAAAGAGGGTACGTATATGTTTCTTTATGTTGAGGAGACACAGGAAGTATTACTGATACCATTGTGAGATGATCTGCATCGGCAATAACCTCGTCTGATTGGCTAATTACAGAAGTGGTAGTTTCCCCCATATGCTCCAAAATCTAAAATCTGACTGACTCTTCATGTTACGAACCCCATCCAATATTATTCTGAATACAGCTAAAGAGATGGATGACTGTTAGAGTTTGTGTCTTTTATGAACGTCTTGGTTCATGGCGTTTGTAACCCTGTAATATTTACTCGGCTTGAATTGGTCTCGCGTGCAAACGTGCTTCCCTTTTGCAAATGCTATTGAAAGGTCAGTTTTTAGAGGTCATGTTAGCGTCTTGAGATAATGTAGAAGATGAATTGGATATTTTCTGCGTGTTTCTGTCTCTTGACCGGTCGTTCCATCTGCAGATATGTCCATCTTTGGTCACTATCCCGGGTATGATGAGTTCTACCTGGTGGTGTGTGGACACTGCAGTCAGGTAGTGAAACCTCAGGCCTTTGAGAAGCATTGGGAGAGGAGGCACGGTCCTCTGGGAAAGCTCTATGCACACCTCCGCTCCACTCCACCTCAGCAGGCCAGACCCCGCCACACTCCACCCTCCCACGGAGTCTCCTCGTGGAGTGGGAGGAGTCCGAATGTCCCCCCGCGGGCGTCGCCACAGTCTCCCTCCACGCCTCCGCAGTTCAGACACTCGAAGCCTCCGAAAGATGGAGTTTGGTAAAGTTCACATACGTCGTCTTGTTCTTCACTAGCTAGTGTTCCTGTAGCCCAACTGGTTGCGCATTACGTTAGCAGCGCTAAGGTTGTGGGTTCGATTTTCAGGGAACACCCATACTGATAATAACCTGCAAGCTATTTTAAAGGAGGTTTTTAAGTGAACGAATATGGTCATACGTTGCCTTCATAAGGTCTCTTTGGAATGAACTAGCATATTGAAGCTGTGTAACTCATTTACATCTCTCACCATCCAGGCACTCTTCTTTGGAAAAGACCTCCAACTCTGGTCATTCAGAATCGTCTGTTTTTAAGCAGCCTCCACCCATTGAACCCTCACGGAGTTCCCCTTCCCCCACACACAGAGACCCCCCATGGCCCCATGGAGGCCCGTCGCCCAATCGACCTTCCTCTTCTGAAAGACCCCAGTCTCAGAAAGGGGAAGCAACCTCGTCCCCTAACACCTCCGGACATCCCCGTGGGCCTAAAACATACAAGATTTACAATCAAAGTAAGTCCCATGAAACTACGTTTGTGTGATTAGCAGAACCAAGAGTTTCATAATATACCATCCAAACGTAGCCTGATATGTACAATCAAATCATGGGTTTGACGTCCAAATGGTCCTTTTCCACAGAAAAATGTGACCTCGACAGGCACTGTGGTGTAATGGACCCCGAGAGAAAGAAAGTTTGTACTCGACTTCTGACCTGCAATGTGAGTTGAGCAACATATCCACATCATCTGACCTCCATCTGTATAAAGTATCTGTAAAACAACAACTGTTAAAAACAATCGTTTACACAGTGTTTTAAGACGCTGTTTTGGTTAATGCATTTTAAGCTGCTCTGGAAACATAACTTGCCCTCTGAGCTTTCAGAGCTGAGGTCCTGTTTGATGGACGTGTGTACTGTCTGTAGAGAGGCAGGAAGTTGAACAGGCATGAGTGACAGGAAATGGGGAAGGGATTACAGGAAGAGCCTCCGTTTGTGTGTGTAGTGCAGCTTTTTTAGGCTTCTGTTCAATCAGTGAAAGATTGCATTCAATATCTTTAATATTAATGTTTTTGCCCCAAATTATTAGATAAGGTTGCATTTTTGTTTGTGACCAAAAAAATTTTAAATGTTAAATGGCAGTGAAATGCAGCAGAAACCTAGTTAAAATAATCATGGCCTGTTTTTCATTAACACGGGGAGGAATATACAAAACAATAGATGATAAACATTTTCGACATATTTCTGCCATATTTCAACATAGTTCTCCTAAAAATTAAATAGACAATTTGAACTGATTCACTGAAACTCGTACATTTTAACAGCATTTTGCTGCTGTCATTTTTTAACGCAGTACACTGGTTTGTTGGAGCTTCGAGTGAGAATGACACATTTTTGTGTTGTAGGTTTATCAGGGTTAGCGTGCTCTCATTTTCACCTTCAATTATTAAAAGTGCACAATCTCTTAAAGGTTTTCCAGTACTTGATGTTCTACAATCCAGAACCCCTAACTGCACAAGAAAAGCCTGCATCAATGTAACGCTTACAGAAAATCTGCCTGTTTAAGAAGGAAATCTGTCAGTAAAACCACCAACCTTTCCCCCCCCCCAAGATTCATTCCATCCATCAGAGGAGGAAGGTTCAGGGCAGGAGTAAAAACTTCGATCAGCTGGTGGCAGAGCTGAAGATGAGTTCTAAGGCTCGGGAACGAGGATCTCAGGTTTCGGAGAGTTCTACTGCTCGGTCTGTGAGCCCAGAACCTCCCAGAGATACACCCGCACCCCCCCTCTGTCGGAGACCTCTTACAAACAGCCCGGCATTCAGGTTAGAAGTCCATTGTCCCAGCGTCTTTTTTTAAAAATCAATTATTATTAATAATAATAACCTGTTGTTTGCATGTTATTTTTTACAAAGCAAATTGTAACTCATAAGTTTTGATGTTTGGCGAAGGTGATAAAGTGCTTCTGTCAATATTTACTTTGATTCACTTTGCAATTCAGAACTGCACAATGCAGTGTGAAAGCAAACATGCGGTCAATCACATTTGATTAGGTTTCAAGCGAGCATATCGCGTGTAAAAATAATACTGGAGACATGCAGACTCTGAGACTGAATCTATCCTTTTGTTGACTAGTTTCCATCTGTTTTTGTGTGGCAGAACACCGACATTATCTGAAAGTATAGAGGAGGAAAAGCCCCATCTGGAGGATGGGAGCGCGCGGCCATGCTCTCCTCTCACCCAGGGCCACATCTCAGGTGATGAGAGTGAAGCAGAGGGAAACGATGAGCTGGCAGACTGGCACGCAACTCCATGGCATCCCAAACCAGCCGCGGTACAGCTGAACATTATACACCGTGTCGTACAACATTACTGTAATTTTAGTAGTGAAACGGCAAGACTGTTCCAGTTATAGTTTGTTGGCAAAGACAAGCATCAATTGTACTGTTGCTCATGCTGTAATATGACTCTCAGTGTGTAGCTCCATAAAGATGTTTTGATTTTGCTCCCACAGCTGTGCTCGTTCGGGAGTCATTCTCTGGGCCATGGTGTCTTCACTTTTGATCGACGGTTACATCATCTGCGGTCTGCCATGAGCGTCATGGTGGAGACCCACCTCAGTGCCCATCTGTGGAAGTAAGAGCTTGACTTACTGAGACCCTCTTTTGTTACATCATTTGATTTATGAATAAGTGTTAATAAAAGTCTCATAAGCAGGCAGGATGGGGTTTCCTAATATTAGAACAAATCCTGACTGTCTCAAATCTATAGGGTTGAATGCATATGTAATAATGCATATGTATGTGTATTGATGCATATGTGTATACATAAATACATATACATGTATGTGAAATTCACCTACCGGTTTCTTTACCTAATGAGTTTCTCTGGGCTTCTAACTGTTAGACCCACTTTTAGCTCTGTGTTGTTTCATTCTCCAAGGTAGATCTAAGGTTAATCCCCATTAGCTGATAAGAAAGCACTTCAGTCTCTAACTAAACCTTTAAACCTTTTCCTGTTGATTAAAACTTTTCTAAAGCTACACCTTTATAAGCGATTCCCCTGTGCTGTGACATTTTATAACTTCTGCTCCTTTTTATAACTCACAGAAAAATACCTCAAGCATCAGATTCTCAAGTCACCAAGAGTCCCTTAGCCAAGCCTGTTGCTGTTTCTGCCTCTCCTTCCTCCATATCCCAGCATTCCAAACTAAAAACAGGAAGTCACAACATGACCTCTCTCAAGACTTCCTTCTATTCTTCCCATGGACCAAGCAAGGATCCAAACCCACAGAGTTCCTCCACCAGCAAGGCTTACAGTCAATCAGAGAACTCTGGGGGTGTCCAGTCTACCATTTCCCCTTCTAGTAAACTCAGTCGGGCTCCAATTCAATCAGGCCCCGGGCGGCCCAAAAACCCAGTCGGTCGCCCCAGCAAGCAACAGCAGCGCCTCAGGGAAGCAGAGCGGACCACCTCCGTGGATGCCGCTGAACTGCGAAAACGCAAAGCCTCTTTTGACGAGTCAGATGCGGTCAGCCCGGACAAGAATTGCGTGGCCCAGAACAAGATTCGGCCCCTCATAAGCAAAACACCACCGTCAGCCACCCACGGACAAACCAATGGCTCGCTTTCGCCAGGAAGCAAGCCACGCCCCCAGCTGACCCCCTCAGACTCTCACGTGCCGCCCTCATGGGCCTTTAAAAGGACTCACCCCCCGACCCACCACTCACCTGCAGATGCTGCCCCGCACAGCCGAGCAGTGGACTCAGGACTGCACAGCAGGACGGCCAGCTTTGATCACAAGGGACTGGAGAAAAAACGCAAGAACAGCATTTCTTCTCCCCCCTCCAAAGCCCACCGGCTGCCCACCTCCCCTCATTCTGGCTTCTATCACTGGAAGGAAAGCAAGGGGACGGGATTCTCTGTTGGGGGGGAGAAGAAACTCAGCACACAAAAGGTAAACATGGTGACCTTGTTGTAGTTGGTTTGTTTTTTTACTTTTATTGTTTTCAGTATAACCCTTTGGGGTAAATTAGCTTAAAACAATGTTTTTTTATTACATAAGTTGGTTTAGTTGAAAGCTGCAGATTTTCACATTTTCTGTGAGTTCATTTCAATGTTTAAAGTGCATCTGATAGAGGCTGATAGAGTAAGAGGATGTGAAATCGAAGACCACAAAAGCACAACTGTGAAATTTATGTGAAGTTCTTTAATTAGCATTGAATTTGAATGGGTGTACAACGTACTTTAAAGACAACCTGTTCTCCTCCATTTTGTTGTTTTGTACTATTGAAGTTGTTTGTTTTGTGGCCGTCTTGTTTGTACTTCTTTGAGTTGAAAATTCCTCTTCCAGGCATTCTAAATGAAACCCAGAACTTCAAAGATGAAAAGATGTGATGTCTGTCTTTTATACTTTTAATCATTTTTTAAAAGCAATATGGCACAATATAGCACAGCCTGTTGTACATATATCCTGTTTTATCATTATATTAATAGTTCTCTCTTGTCTTTTTTTACAGCCAAAATTGCACCATTGAGAGTGTCAGCCTTACAAGCCACTGAGAGCCCTATGAACTCTAGCATACAGTACAGGACCATGTATGCAGGACTTCTGATGTTTGCCTCTCTGAATTGTGCATTTGTGTGTGCGCATGTATAGCTACCATGAATGTGTGCGTGCGTGGATGTGTATGAAATAAGATGGGTGGAGCGAATTTTTTTGTGAATTCAGAAAATACCTCAGAATCTACTGAATAATGCTGCTACTTAAATGTTGTTTATAAAATGGATTAAAATATTCTTTATACTCAGCGTTATGCGTTTTTATTTGTATCTTTCTAAATTGGTGGGTGGGTTCCGTCGAGTATACAGAAATTGCAAAAGGTGGTTTTCTGTGTCTCCGGTTCGCCATTAGATGTCTCCCAGACCTGTTTAAAATGACTTGTACGTTCAAAGCCAAATTACGAACCCTACTATGACAAAGTTTTATATCGTACAAATTAAGTACCTCTTGATACCGAAAGCGTCGAATGTTAATATTAATGAGATGTGTGACGTTTGTTTGTGATTCTCCTATGGGGAAAGCTAGTTCTTTAATATTAATTAGCCACTGCTCACGTTGCATTGTAACCTTCCAGTAGCAAGGCGCGGTTAATGAATATTAACCACATGCCTTTGCCGTAGTAGAACTCCCATTCAGGAAATACATTGCGACACTGTCACAACAACGAAGATGGCACCTGCGTTTCCAGCCGCAACTTTCATTTATAATCCGAAACTGTTCATAGGTTAAATTTTTATGCATGAGATATTGAGTCTGATGTACCGGAGATGCTTTGATGAACATACTCATGGGATTAACTGCGTAATATAGTCAACATTAACACGACCGAAGCCTTAACCATAACCTAACGAGAATTACTAGTTCTGCATGGAACCAGTTTTTCTCTGTATTCACATGGCACAAAGTGGCCTAGTTATTCTTCAGTGGCCAGCAGACGCAGGGGATGTTGAGCTGGGCTGGTAACTGATAGGTTGTGGGTCGAATCATCAAGGCACACCATTAGGTCTGTGCTTCTATTAGGATACTGTGTGAATACCTGTATAATCAGGCATGGCGAGAGGAACGCGCGTATTGGCGGATGTGGAGTACAGCTCGTTTGGAGAAGGTCTGGGGATGCGAGACTTCTGGCTGTATGTGTGGCTGCGTAGAGTGTCTGTCATCTCCGCGCACATCATCTCCGTCGGCCTGGTCGTCCTCACATCCATACTGTCCAGACCGGGGACGAGTAAGTTATATAATTATATAAACATTATATAAAATTACACAATTTATATTTTATATATTTATATATATTTCCTTTATATAAGCATATACGAATCAAAGTGGCGTCGTTTCGGCACTGACATGTTTTGAACATTGTTTTTAACCTTTACTCGGTAATCCTATTTCTTATTTTTATGTTTATGGGTTATTAATCTAAACGTGCTATCGGTTTGGATAAATTAACATGTTTTGGATGTGTACCGTGGTAGGTTTATAGTATTTCTGACGTAAGTTGTCTTGCATTTATAAAAAACTTATGCAGTCGCTTTTGATTCCAGGTCTTTTCTCTTGGCATCCTGTCTGCATGTCACTTGGGGTACGTTTTTTAAAAACAGAATCCAGCATATATTTAGCCATGAAATTATGAGTCAGTAACTATTGTCAGTACCTTTGTTTTTATTATAATGAAGTTTTTTCAAACACAATGTTTGTCACTGAGATGCACCCGTGGGATGAAGGAATAAAATATGCATGTTACTAAATAATGAATTGAGTGAGTGTGCTGGAACACAAAACAATTGAATTAGCTTTAGCTGTATGTTTGTGAAGAGAATATAGTTACACTTCACCTGATTACGAAGAGCGGCCTGGACTCTTTTTCCTTCTGTATAAGTAATACAATTTGTGTTGTAATGTTCCTCTGTATAAAGTTGTTTTGAAACCTCACTCTTGGTTCTCTCCGCTGTTTTAGTTTGGACTGTGTATGACAGAGGGGATCCTGCTGTTCTCTGCTGAGGGCAGTCCATTCTGCTTCAAGTCCCGTAAATGGAAGGTGCGTCTGCATTGGTTCTTCCAGGCTCTGCTGGTGGTGTGCGGAGCAACGGGCTTTGGTTTCATGGTGGCCAGTAAGAACGTCTCGGAGCATTCACATTTCACCTCATGGCACAGCCTGCTGGGAGTCAGCACGATGGTCGCTACCGTGCTGCAGGCGATCTGTGGCGTCTTACTTCTGTTTCCCAAGCTCATCAGCACTCACTCATTTCCCCGACTGAGAATGTATCACGCCACTTGCGGCCTGGTGGCCTACCTGTTGTCCACCGTCACTATTATGGCAGCCATGTTTACAGACTGGTTTCAGGCTACGATCAAAGGCATGACATGGTACATCTTCCTACTGCTGCCGCTGTTTCCCACCTTTGTGGTGATGAACCAAATCACAAGTGCCTTCCTGCCCAAGAAGAAGATTACTAGCTGAAAGCTAAAGCCTCAAATTATGCTTAAATAGGGCTGTGGACTTTTCAGTGAATGTTAGACGACTACATGACGTACTAACAAGTTATGAAATTTAAAGGGACATGGTCCTAGCCCAGTTCTGGTTCAGTAGTAAGCACACTTAGAAGTGTTCTAGGGCACAACTAAATCATTCACTCTCTAGAACTTCCCATCATGCATTGTGAACCCCAGCGAGAATTGGCTTCTTGTATTTGAAATCAAACATGAAGGACATTATTTCTAGCCGTACTGTGCTTTTACCTGCTACAATGAGAAAGCTTGATAAACAAAGCCAAGCATCACAAAGATAGTTATGATGGTAAACAGAATGTTGTGCATCCTCAGCAACAGGCCTCAGTGTGAAGTCCACTGTTGTATCAAATAACATGAAAACACTTAATGTACCTTTAAGGATGCTGACAGCTGATAGAATATATTTGCACATCGTACAGAGTACGTATATTGGCCTTCCTGATTTTGCCAAGTGAGAGATGTTGCAGTCAACATCATTGTTGTGACAACATTCTAATCAACCAATCAGATTTGAAGAGTAAGTTTACACTGACTGAAGTTTAGGCTTATAACTATGGTTAGGTGCCTGTACACTTATAATTTCCCTAGGGATAAGTTAGGGTTAGGGTTTACGGTAGGGATAGGTTTTTTTTCAAACTATGTTGCTCCAGGAACATCTCTCACTTGGCAAAATCAGGTTGAGCGTTATATATTTGTCTACTTGAAGAGCTGAATTTGATACAAGCAACGTGCTGCGCTTTCATGCTTTCCATGATTTGATGTGACTTGATCTTTATGGGGTTATTTTACTATGCACTGGTAAATATGGGTTCTTCTGGCACTCTGGGAGAATAATGTACAAAAGAACACCATTACTGTATTAAAACATCTTTACAGATCTTAGCGAGTGGCTTTCTGTTGTAAAATGGTTTTAATTCTAAAATCGTTGCATTAATTTTTGCAGTGCATTTTCAAATATTTCTCTGCAATGTATTCAAGTGAATAGCACACGATAGGTGCAGTTTATTTATGTATTAAGTTTTATATGCACTGCTTACTAACACACAGTACGGTACACTGTGCAGTCTTATGGTCCTCTGATCGAATTACTGTAAACTGCAAATGCAATTGCCTGTTTAACCTTTAATCTTTTCTGCTTACGCTGTATATTCTTGGGTAATCCCATAGAAGTGTAAACTGCAGGTTTTATTTCATCTTATGAAAAGTTGTGTTTTTAGGTTTACATGCATTTTGATGCAATGAGCGTTCTGTTGCAAATCGTTCTCTATATAATTGCACATTTTGGTCAGGTTATGAGATTGAAAATGCCGTCTGTGAATGTATAAACCAGTGACTCAGGGTTGTGGGTTGTGAACTAATACTGGCATATCAAGAAAATTTTGATATAAAGACTCAATATTTTAGGCTGTTTTGGGGTATATTTTCTGCATAAAACGTACGTGAAGATTGTGACCTTTCCTATAAACAATAAACTGCTGATTTTGTGTATTGTGGCTTTTTGTACAATGACAATTTTACCTGTGGTGAGTTATTTACAAAAGGCAGGTGTCATGTCTGCCGGTACTGTCAGGTTGTCATACTGTCAGTTTATATTCCAGACAACTTCAGTTTCCACAAAACGTTCATTGAAATGTTAATAAACGTTCATCATATTTTAGATGTTGAATTATACGTTTAGCGATGCTGCAAAAAAACAGTAAGTTGGTCACCGCATATTTTATTTAGGCCTTAGAAACAGTCGAACGTCCCGTTGCAAATCAGTAATTCTCAAGCACTCCAAAATTGACATCATATTTCTTTCTATGAAAACAAAAAACGTGACACAGAGGTTGAAGGCTGTGCTGTCATTTAGATTGTATTCACTAACTTAATACTATTATAAAACAGCGAATACCAACAATCCAGTTTTAATCGCCAGTGCTTCAACATGACATAAATATCCATTATTTTAGTGTAAAACAAGTCCTGTGAGTGTTAACTTGATAGTAGTTTTCTGTCTGTACTGAACTGTAGATCAGAACTACAAGATTATATTTATGATCATAAACCCTCTACCCAGAGTTTAGTTCATTGACCTTCTTCACAAATAAGAGTAACTGTGCCGTTCAGTAGATCTTCCACGCTCACTGCCACGATCTCTGAACTGCTGGGGGTTTCCTGTTGGTCACCGAGCGCAACAAACACTTGTGATGATCCCTCAAGCTGTGATTGGTCCAGGCTAATTACTTGCTCCGCCTCTTGACCGGCTGTATCCTCGCACTGAATCACCTGTCAAGAAACGTGTGACAAGAAACTAATATGTAGTGAAATATGTTTTAATCTTTGTATGCATATTAATTTCTGTAGTTGTGTGATTAGCGTTACCGCTGGCGATCCGGAGGCCTGTGACGGCGCTTCCTCCTGCATGATCTGCAGGTGTTTGGACAGGAAGTGCTGCTGAAACTCCGCCTCTGAGAGGAAGTGGAGAGAGCAGACCATACAGCTGAACAACTGACCGGGCTGCGCGCTGCAGACGTGCTGCAGTAGCTCCGCCTCACTCGTCAGGGTGCTGTCGCAATTCACACACTTCCACAAGCGCACCTCTGGGAAACACACACAGTCACCAAAACCATACGTGACTGTGTATGATAGAACCGTCTTAACAGTATAGATTTTTCCACTGACGAGTAAAAGAACAAGCGTCAATAAGCTAGACTCCTACCTGTGTGACTGGTTATCTGGTGTTTTAACAAACTATTTTTGTTGCTAAACGTCTTGTCACATTTGTCGCAGTTAAGCGGGGATTTAATGGCTTTGTTGCCCTGGGCGGCGACGCTGTCAGGGTGGGCGGTGCGATTATGGTACCACAGGCCGGAGAGTGTCTGCATCAGAAACAGAAGCATTAAAGGCCATTAATAAGTGATGTGTTTTATATAAAACACACAGTATTGGTCCACAGATGATTGCAATGTGAAGTGTCTTGCAATTACTGAAGAGAAACGCTGTTAGATTGAGGAACAACAAATGCAGATTTCACCTGATAGGATTTATTGCAGCTCTTGCAGCTGTAGGGTTTGCTGCCATCATGAACCGTCATGTGTTTCTCCAGACTGGCATCGGTGTTGAAGATCTTGCTGCACTCAGGACACTGGTGAAGCTCTTTCGGATGGACCTCCTGGATGTGCTGTCGGAGTTCATCGAGGGAGGAGAAACTCACCCGACACTTCTGGCAGTCATGAGGTTCTGTAATGTCTGATAATGACATGACAAATCTGATCTCTAGTTCATCTGAGATTGAAAATATACCTAATAAACTTTCCATTTCTCCATGTTCTTTTGAGCTAAATGTATATGGAAAAGCTTGAAATGACTTTTTTAGACAAAGATCGACTGTATCTTTGCCAATTTCTTGGCAAAATGAACACAGTCGATTGAAATGGACACGTTTAGTGAAGGAAAAAGCAGCCGACAATAATCCAACACACAAACTCTGATAACACTTTCCAACAAGGTTCCATTTGTTAAAATGAGTTACTTAAACTCATTAAAACTACCTTAGATAACAATTAGCAATGCTTATTCTGCATGTATTCATCTTGTTAATTCCAATATATAGAAATACATTTTTTAAATAAAATCTGTTGCCATTAGTAAGTGCACAATGAACTAACATAAATGAACAATTTTATTTGCATAACTAATAAACATAATAAACAACTAATAAACTAATAATAACAACCTAATAAACAGCTAATAAACATTAACAAATATATCTATATTTTATAAATAAATCTGTATTTTTAATTGTTAGTTCATGTAGCTAATGAATTATCTACTGTTAATGAATTTAACTCTTTTTTAATTGATTCTACTCAATCAGAGATACAAAAAACGAACAGCCAATATAATAGTTTTATTCTGTTAACAGAGGTCGAAAATACATTCGTCAAAAATGTCCTTGCTCTCTGAGCCAAACACAAAATACAATTATGAATGCTATCACCAAGAAAAAAACATGAAATGGCAATACAAATGGAAGTGCAAGAAGTTGAGAAATTCATAGTTTTGATGACTCTAACTATTATGTATCATTATGTATTATTACTATGTAATAAATAAAGAATGCGTAGGTCTGTCTAAACTGTATGTGACTGTATGTAAACTTGTCATGTGACATTGACGTGTGAATGTTCTTACTGTGAAAGTTCTGCAGATGGACGGACAATCCATTGGCTTGTTTGAAGCCCTTCCCACATTCTCTGCAGACGTACGGTTTATCTCCCGTGTGTGTGCGGACGTGACGCGTCAGTTCAATGGACTGTGCGAACGAGGCTGAGCAGTACTGACAGCAGTACATTTTACCTGCAAATACAGTTCAGCCTTATTGGTCAACAAACCAAATATCTATGATTAAATATTAAATGTAAAAAAAATCAATTGTTCACCCTCTGCGTGTTTCTTTTTGGTGTGGTAGGACAAAGCAGCAGCCACAGAGAAACTCATGTCGCAGTGTTTGCAATGGAACGGTTTCTCTCCTGTGTGCAGGCGCATGTGGTTCTTGAGCGATGAGGTGGCGGCAAACTTCGCCCCGCATTCATCGCACGCGTACGGTCTCTCTTCAAAATGTTCAGTGCGTTTATGATAAAGGAGCCCTGTAGGGACAGATATAAGCGCTTTTAACTTGCAGTGAACTGTAGCAGAGAATAACACTTAATTTTATAGCTATCTAAAATTACATTTTAGCATTTAGCATATGCTTTGATCCAAAGTGACTTACAGTGCATTCAAGAAATGCAATCAGTATCAGTTCTCTGGGAATCGAACCCACAACCTTTGCGCTGCTAATGTAGTGCTCTACTAACTGCAGATTTCTGCATTGTTTGAAGAAAATTTGCTTTCCCGTACGATATTCATCACTATGTTGCTAGGGTGTTGCTATGCAGTTGTTAAGGTGTTCATAGTGGAGATTAAAGTGAAGAGGTTTTACTTTAACAGATTTGCACACACCTGAAGAGTGTTTGAAGGTCTTGTCGCACATGTCACACGGCACTGAATCCGTTTTCTTCTTCTTGGCCGGTGGGCCGCCGTGGGCGTCCGTGCAGTGTTGGTGAAGGCTCTTGAGTGTAGGAAATGCCATGGGACACTCGGAGCATCGCTGCTCTTTTCCCGGCGCGAGGGCACAAACCTTCTTGTGCTTTATCAGACGACACTTAAAGTCAAACGTCTTATTACACCACTCACAGCTGTAGGACACCGGGACGGCCTTTCTTCTTCCTCTCATTGCGGGGTCCATACCTTCCTCATCCTCAGAATCAGCAGTCGATCCTTCTTGCTCCAGCTCAGATTTTGGAGGATGGTTTGAGCCTGGCTGAGCTCCTTTTGTAAATACAAAGGTAATAGGTAATAGCATAAAAGTTGACAAAACATCTACAGGCATGACAAAACAACCAAGCAATACCTTGGATGGATGCTGTACACACAGTAAAATCTGTAGAAAAGTGTATCACCTGTATGTTGGAGGTCTTTGATTAGAGTAGACAGCTGGGGAAAGTTCTGCTGGTTGGCAGACAGCAGCTGACAGAGCGGGCTGGCGTACTGTGAATCACGACTCAAAACTCTCCTGACCGTCTGCTCTACAGACTCCAGCTCACCGTCAGCTCCTCCACAGCTCTGGAGAAACTGGGACAAAAATATTACAGAGCCAAGATTATTAAAAGCCTAAAACACATTATTTTTTTTCCTGATCTGATATGAAGGCACAAAATTCCAGTGACGTAATGCATTGGGTCAAGATTTATAAAGACACAATTTAGCAGTCTGCTGAAACTGGTGACTGTCTCTTTAATATATTTTCTTCCATTTTTTACCTCAGCAACCTGTTCTGTCCCATGATCCATTGCCTCCGCATCTTGTTTGAGTGAAGTAAAGTCACTGATCGTTTCCAGAATGAGCGATTTGTGCTTGAAAATCACATCCAAGTCTTGAACTACAAAACAAAAGATACCAATAATAATACATTTAGTAAATGGTCTGATAATTATAGAGTGATATTTGGGTCTCACTGTCCTCCAGGCAGCGAGTGAAAAGATGTTAAACTCACTAGTTTGAAGGAGGTTTTGAGCGTCTGCGTTCTCCTTGACCTCCTGCATGAGGACCTCCAGCTCTGGATTCTGTGTCTCCGCCCACAGGAGAATCCTCCATATAGTCACAGGCTGCAGTGAATGGTCCTCGTTTAACACTGCAGATAACAGCCTTCCGAAAGCATCAGTGTCTGCTTTCTCTCCTAACAGAGCTTGAATATGCTAGAAACACACAAACACATAGTCCATTAAAAGCTGGTTCCCTAGCTTCAATCAACACTCAGTAATATCCCAGCTAACAATTTTGGGTTGTGAGAACGTTTCCATTAAGTTTACAAAAATGTTAAAAAGGTTATTTTTTGACTTAAAAGAAGGATCAAATTTAAAGAAGGACGTTGCATTTATGTTATTGCTTTGCCATAAGAACATTATTCACATTTTGTATTCTGTAACGTTCCACTAACAACCTAAAAATAACATTTTTGATATGATATACAATGTTAAACAAGCTTCTTCTAACTTTACTGCAAGAACGCTTTTGGATAACTTTAAGAGAACTTTTACAGAACATATGCCGACGTTCTGAAAATGTATCCCAATGGAATCCTAATGCGTGTCACATTTACCTCTTTCTCAGTTGTGGAGATGTCTGGACCTGTTTTAAGGCTCTCCTGAAGTAACTGGGGTTCTAGATTGAGTTCTGCGAGTCTGTTCTGATATGTTTTCAACAACTCCATCGCCTTGTCCTTCTCTGATTGTCCGCCTGACAAAGAAACACTCATGAAGTATTATATCTACATGAAGATAAACACGTGATGAGTGTTGTGCAGTTGCTTGTTTCATGTATACCCCCTGTGCGTTTCAGGATCTCCAGAAGTTCAGCTAGATCTGAGGAGCTTTCCTTCACCTCATGGAGCAACATTAGAAGTGTTGCTTCACTTACGGTCGCCCCCTTGAGTTTACAGAACAAACTCTCCACCACCTCAGCGGAGGACGGAGAACTACAACACTCCAGCACCGCCTTAAAGACACACAAATATATAAACACAGTAAATATACACATACAGATCAATTGCTTGTTGAATATGTGCAACCAGATGTGTGAAAAACTGAAAAAAGTTAAATATACCGCTTTTTCAATGTCATTTTTACAGTCTTTCACAGCCTTGATCAAAAGCTCAGACAGGTTGTTGATACTGGAAAGGTGGATGGTCAGTTTTGGGATGTGATCTAAAAGCCCACCAGAGCACCGAACACCTGCTGAAGAATCTGTGGCATAAAGACATTAAGTATTTCATAGAAGTATTGAACGTTACCTTCAGTTTAGCTACATTCAATCTGTGACATTCTGTGTAAGGGTTAAATCCTCATTCCTCTAAAAGACGACTGACCATATTTGTAGCATTTAATATTAAAACATTTACTGCATCCAGGTCAGTTTACCTTTTAGCTCGGAGCAGTTCTCATTTCTTGGTTGCTCTGTTGCTGATTCTAGATCAGGAATGAAGTGTTTTAGCTGATCCACTAATGTTAGGACAGTTTGAGCTGACAGAACTTTCTCAACCTCGACCAGACTCAACAACCGCCGGTAAACCTCATCTTCTGATGGATCTCCTCTGAAACTCCTCAATATGACCTGCGAGAGATCAGAGATTACAGTATGATATCACTAATATCACTTCATGATAATATCATGAAGTAAAATGCGTATTTGTACCTGCCGCTCTTCTGCAGAGATTGTATCCCAGGTCTCAAGAACCTCAGCCAATGGTTGTACCTTCTGCAAGATCTTTTTGATACCTGCTTGATTTTGAATGATCAGCTCAATTCCGCTGTCCTCTGAACTTCTGAAAGTCTTCTCATCCCTTTTTGATTTTTCCGATTCAGATGCCTCCAAAATGATCTTGGGACTCCCCTTAACACTGTCAGATTCCAAGGATTCCACTGTGTCAGTCTCTGTCTGTTTCATTAGGTCAGTGAGAATGTGCTTGCATCCAACAGCCACGTCAAACATTTGCAAGCTGTCTGCAGCAGTTATGAGCCGAGTGAAGTTGTGTTTGCCAGGAGGTAGTTTACCAGTATACATCATGTCCAGGAGGCAGGAAAATTCCTGAGAGGATAGTAAATCGGTGTCTATGGAGATGCTATCAGAACTCAGTAGAACAGACTTAAATAACATACTCGAGGCAGCCAGCACTAGTTTATGAGCAGGGTGGGCTGTTTCTCCCACCAGGATAGAGCAGTCGCAAAACTGCTTCTCTTTTTGTAAAGCATGTAGTTGCTGCATGAGCTGACGGCTGTAGTTTGGGAGCTCCATTTTGTACCTAGAGATGAGACAATTGGAATTCTTTATTTCTTAGTCATCATCATCATTTTTAATGGCTTATGTTGTGGCCAAAAAATATGTGTACAGTATGGCAAGCGGCTAATGAAAAATAATATCCATTTCATTTGATGATAGCAAATAAATACTACATAAATACTATAACAAGCAAATTACTTCTGCTAATCAGTCAGTGCAGGTTAAAAGACACAATTTCAATCAATTTACAAATCAAATTTATTTTAACACTCATTTTGTCTATAGCCTTATTTCTATAGGGTCTTTGAAGGAAGAGGGGTCTTGTTAGTGCTAGAATATAAACAAATAATCAACTTCGCAGGAGCTGTATCTTAAGATAGACTACAGAACTGCTGTTTTACACAGGAGCAAAATGTCTTTATATACTTCATCAGTGTTCAGTGTTTTTGAGAGGTTTCAGTCTTGATAGATTTAGCAGAAAACATGCCTGCAAATAAAACGTTGTTCTAAAATATGCCTTAACAAAACGCAACACCAAACTTGCACAGTGACCATATTAAATTTAATGTTACATAAAACCTAATCTGTTACCGGTTATTACTTATAATTTGTCTAATTATTTATCAAAACACAATA